>JAHWFP010184124.1:0-24075 GCA_023313725.1 Lithobius niger | reverse complement strand
TGTAAAAACACAAGCGTCGTATATACATAGTACTGAGACCATTTCAGATTGTATTTGTTTTATTTTCCCCTACTGGCGTTACGAAAGTGTGTTTATTTATTTATTTGTTTGTTTTTTCTTTCTCTGTTCTGAAATCTTGGCTACTGTTCGAATTCGATCCTACACCATTGATGCCATTGAGGTCAATGCCATCGTCTTTTAATCCGTTCGGTGGCGCCACTGGTTTCTGTTGGCGTCGCTCTGGTCCGGAAGCTGGCGATCCGGACTTCTGCCAATTGTTTTTTTTTCTTCTTTTTTTTCTTTTGCCTGTGTTTTTTTTTTTTTTGACTCTCTAGAAAGAGAGCGAGATCATAAATCCACGACCGCCATCTTGATTTTCACAAACGCCGCTATCTAAACCTATATGGCGCCATTCAAGTCATATATTTCGTTTTTTCTTGATTTTTTTTCCCCATTCCTCGTTGTAGATGTGGTTTCAGATTTAATGAAATGTTCCGATTTGTTTTTTTCATATCGCTCGTTTGTGCGTTGATAACGACGCATATAAGGAAGATGGTTCGTTTTAATTAATTTTGTGCCTTCATTAGTTAATACTTTATTTACTTTTTTTTTAAATTCCGTTTTCTTCAATATTTAAGTCGCTTTCGTCCGTTCCTTCTTTTTCTTGCAGCACTTCGTTCTGTGACGTATATTGCAGTATATTTCGTTCAGAAGACGTTCGTGATAGTTCGTATTATTCTTATTTTGTTTTCGTATACGTCAGTTTTTGATTGCTGAAAATATTTGAAAGTGAACGAAATTTCTTGAATTAGCGTCACTTTTCATACATACGTGCTGTTTAGTTTACAATAAGACTTAAATAAGAATAGATGTAAAACTATCAAGGCCCAGTTAACAAGCGATAAAATTAATAGTCACGTAGAAAACCACCTCGTTGGAAGACTTTACAAACCGGTGATTTTTTTGGTGGTAAAATTTGTTTGTGCCGATTTCAAGCTTTCAAAGAGAGCATTGGTTACTTTGGGATCGTTAATTTCGACCGTTTTGTCTTCACGTGTTCGAAACCAATCTCTCTTCACTGTGTATATGCAGGGTTTGGAAAAAAAATCCAACCATGTTTTTTTTTTGCTGGGTAGTTTCTGGTTTTATTGAAGTTTACCGGAATTTTACGCGGTAAAAAACATTAAACAAAATGATTTCTGGCCTTCTAAAACGTAAAAATACCTTCCTCTTCACGCAAAGTTATATACGATTCTCCGAAATCGCCTTATTAACTTGTCGTTATCGATCTTAACACGTAATAAAAAAATAAAAAAATAAATAAAATAAGAAGTAAATAAATAATACAGCTTACAGTGAAATTATTTGACTGAAAACTTTGTCAGGCAATTGTAACATTGTAAATATTTTTTTTACACATGGATCCGAGCTCTAAAACTCTTTTGGGAAATGGCGAACCCCTTCTGTGTAAGTAGCGTTTTCTTTTTTCTTTCGTTTTATATGCTTTTTTGCTTGTCATTTGAATTTGGTTTTGAAACAACTATCTTGAAATTGCTATAAGTAACAATCCTTTTCCACAATTCTTTTCGTTCTTTTTCGTGTGTTTGGCTCTGCAAAGGTTTTGCTGCTCTTGCTGACAAGGTGGTTTGTTAGGTACGATCGTGAAAGCAATGTTCGTAAACTATAATGGGTTTTCAAAGGGTTTTGTAGCGAGCGTTAACCACTTCCGGTCATTCTGCCCAGCGAAGCCCTAAACCATGCGCAATGGCTGTTTGTCGTGACGTCACCATGAGTTAGCCAATGACGAACGAGAACAACGGCTGTTTGGCCGTCTTATTGGACTAGCCCAGTCACGTGATATGCACGTCACAGCAAACAACCATGGCGTGTGGTATATGGCCCTATGTCTGCAGCACCCGGACAGCACTGTCTCAATAATACGAAACAAGAATTTCGTGGTTTTATTTTTTTGAGTACTTAAGCGGCCGTATATATTACGTCACGCTTTTTGGCCTATGTTGAAATAACTCCCTCTCCCCACCACCCCCATTGTTACAATTTTCACAATAAATCAAATCCTCCTTCCTCCTTCCGCCTTGACTGTGACGTAATATATGAACGGCCTCTGCGACGGCGATACCTTACCACCCTGGCTTCAGAGCAAGATTAAAATGTATCCAAAACGCTGTAGATAACTAAGGGGACAATGCCCGATCGCAGGTCGAGAAGCTGTAACTTGATGTAAAAGCATGTAATTAGGCTTAGATGAAAGATGAAGCTGTAACTTTTCAACAAGGGTAATTAAAACAGTTTATCGAATTAGGGGTGAAGCTACATCAGTTTATCTGTGCTACAACTTCATGCTTTCTTCAATTCACCGAAACTTACGTCATTAAAGTGATGCGAAGGCAGTTCTCATTATGATTAATGGATGCATTTGAATTGCCCTTCTTGGAAAATGCACATCTTCCTCTTTCACGTAAGCATAATTACAAACATTTACGTTACTTAGAACGGCTACTACAGCAGTTTAAAGATGTAACTTGTGGTAAATAGACGTAAAAAGCACAGCGCAACAGCGCACAGGTAAACTCCCATAGCTAAGCTCCTAATTACATAAATCGTTTTAATTACCCTTGTTCCAAATTATACACTTCCATCTAAGCCTAATTACATCCATTTGTCTTAATTAGAACGGCTACTGCAGCAATTTAGAACTGCAACTTGTGGTAATAGGTGCAAAAAGCACAGCCGTACAACATAGATAAACTGCTTTAGCCTAGCTCCTAATTACAATAAATCGTTTTAATTACCCTTGTTGGAAAATATACATCTTCTCCTAATGTCTAAGCCTAAATACATCTATTTATTTTAAATAGAACTGTTATACCACGTTACTTATCAGATGTAACTTAAAGTGAATTGAAAAAAAGATGCATTGCGTACAGCACAGAGAAACAACCGCGGCTTAGCTTCTAATTGCGAACACACGACACTATGGATTTTAACTTGTGTTTGTTAGTTACTTAGTCAGTGCAAACGAACCCACATTTTTTAACACTACCTAACACTAATCTGCCTCTACTCTAAGCATATTTTAAAATTATGGAAATTACTTGAATTTTGCCACTGTTTCGGCCGCCATTTTAGATATCTCGTCATGAGGAGTCCTGGCACCTATTTAGAGCACTTTTCTGAATTCGGGAGTTCTTAAAATCCATAGCAGTTGACACCAAAGTTACATAGGCTAGTACGATTAAATTTTTATTTTTAATTGTGTGGCGGCCATTATAAAAACAAAAATGACCGCCATGTTGGTCTTTGGACAGGTTTCAGGTGGGACCACTTCTTAAAAGCTTTTCTTGGGTGTGGGCATGCAGTATACCAGAGATGGTGTTATCCTCACAAAGTACAGTTTTGTTTGCTTACCCATACTACTATATGTATGTAACTATTGCAATCAGCTATCTCACGCAGGATGCTCGAATATGGTAAGACAGTATGTCCTTTTAAGCCTATAATTTTGCTGTAAAGAGTTCTTACTAAACTATGCGCAATGGCTGTTTGCCGTGACGTCACCATGAGTTAGCCAATGACGAACGAGAACAACGGCTGTTTGGCCGTCTGATTGGACTAGCCCAGTCACGTGATATGCACGTGACAGCAAACAGCCATGGCGTGTGGTATAAGCAACCTATTCAGGGTTCCTACCAAAATACCGAAATAATTTCCCCGAGTTTTCCAGGTTTTCCAGAGTATACAGTTGAGGTCAATTTCCAGGCTATTTATTGTAATTTTAGGAAGGAATATTTTTCGACAGATTATGCCAATTTTACATGTTTTTAGGGCTCACTCGGTGCAAAAGAGTAGCCCGATTTAATGACTTTTAGGTGTCGGCACAGAAATTAAAAGGATGCAATTTATTTTATCACATTGTCATGACTAAACGCGTTTAATGTATTTAGGACCAGGCCTAATAAAAGTGCGGCTTTGTATGTTTTTTCCTGAGTTTTCCAGGTGTTTTTATGAAAAATGTGAGAATTCCCCGACTTTTCCATGAGCTTCAGATGTAGTTTAAATTCCCTGAGTTTTCCAGGTTTTTTTCAGGTTCTCCAGGTTGGTGGGAACCACAGGAACTCGTCGCTCGTGCACCGCATTGATACAGAGTAGTACATATATAATGAAAGGGTGAAACGAGCCAGAAGTCATATCGTCTAACAATCCGGTTTTTTTTATAGTCACTATTATCATCACTGGTACTTGTGTTGAACGTCTATTTTGTCAACATCTCACATTCTAAGTCATTATTTGCTCCACTACGTTGTCCAGAGCGATATAAGTTTTTGCCTTCCCAGTCAACCTATACGGTGATGGCCGGAATTACATTATCTTTCGCCTAGAGAGCAGTGACATTTTCCGCCATATTAGCACCAGTATGGGTTTTGGAGGGCATAACTACAAGGTGCACTACATAAAAATGGAGGGAAAAACAACGGAAGAGCGGATTTCTTAGGCTTAAAATAACGTTGTTTTCTCCAACAACAAAAATCGCGCGTTTTACGTCTAAAATACGTACGTTTAGAGTCTAGAAATCACTCTTCACAGGATCGGCTTCAGTATGACGCCCTTCTGCTTCTTTCTGCAATGCCTCTTGCAGCTAACACATTAAGGCTCCAGCATAGAGTTATATACAATAATACTACGTCGTGCCACTGCACTATTCCTTTTTCGCCTATCCCGAACAAAAGGGCAGATCATCTGTGTAATCCGAATACAGAATTCCTGTTTCGCCTATTGACTTTTGTGAAAACTTGTGTGCATATTTTTGTGAAAACTTTTGTGCAGACTTTTGTACAGACCTGGTGGCAGCCATTTTGGCGCTGATATATCACTACTTTCTATGGCGAAAAGTCGATGGGTCCCTTTGCCCTTATGGATTTTTTGCATGGTAAAAGGTCTGCGCAAAAGTATGCACAAAAATCTGCCAAAAAATGTGCACAGTGCACAAAAGTCTTCACAAAAGTTTACTCACTCAAAAGTGTAGGCCTACACAATAGGCGTAAAAGGAATAGGCGAAACAGGCCTATTCTTGTTTTGCCTACAATTTGTCACCCCCGTCTTTAAACCTATAAGGACAGTTTTTGTAGGCGAAAGGGGAATAGGCGAAAAAGGATTAGGCGAAACAGGAAACCACAGTGCACGGGGGCCTTTTACTTCAATGCGAAAACGCTTCTTAGACCGCTCTGGACAATGTAGTGGTTCAAATAACGACTTCGAACGTGTGACAAGTTATCAAGTAAAGACGTTCAGTGAGAGTTCCAGTGATGGTAATAACGCGTAAGCGTAAAATTGAATTAATAACGCTCGGTACAGGTGCGGCTTCGTCTACGATATGACTTCTGGCTGGTTTCACCTCTTTCATTATAGATCAGTGACACGACGTAGTATTATTGTATATAACTCTATGATGGAGCCTTAATGGTTAGCTGCAAGGGGCACTGCAGAGAGAAACAGAAGAGCGTCATACTGAAGCCATTGCTGTGAAGAGTGATTTCTTAGACCTAAAACGCGCGATTTTTGTTGTTGGCGAAAACAACGTTATTTTAAGCCTAAGAAATCCGCTCTTCCGTTGTTTTTCCCTTCATTTTTATGTAGTGCACCTTGTAGTTATGCCCTCCAAAACCCATAATGGTGCCAATATGGCGGCAAATGTCCCTGCTCTATACGCATTATACTCTGTATCTATGCGGCGCGCGAGCGAAGAGGCGATGACTCACTAAGGTGGGAACCCTCTTATAATTGTCTCAGAAGGCCAGCCTAGGCCAAATATGCAGTTATTTTACCCGGGTGACGGAGTGATCAGATAATCCCGAGTAAATCCCATACTGCGATTGGCTGTGAAGTAGCAATTTTCTTCGTTTTTTTTTTTTTCGTCTATAAAAAAGGTTCCTCCGGTATCAAACTTCCCGATTCCCTATTCTATTACGCAACAACAACTGTCAGCACAACACGGAAACCAAGAAAAACCGAAGCTATTCTTTCCCACTCTCGAGCTGCTGTTCGTGACAGTAACCCAGGTCGGTTATTCGGTGGGAGGAATGCGGGCCATTGGCATTCAAGGGTGCTGCATATAAAGAGTGGCCGGCCACATAAATTTACTTGAGCCGCCAAGAGACGGAACCCGCCCGAGAGAGAGAGAATATAGCCCCTCCGGCCACGGAAGGAGAACGCTGTAGACCTCTAACGGGAGATAGTGAAGACGTGCTCACAGAAATATACTACGTAGTCACTTGTGTTGTTTCTGGTTTGGGCGAACTGCGGCGTGAGTTGGTTCACTAACCGTGTGTCGTCGAACGATAATATCGCAAGTGTCGCTTCCGGGGGTGTCTTCTAATTAATTTCACGGAATCCATTTTCGCAGAAGAAAAAAATGTCAGTTTTCGTTTACTCAAATTTAGAGGAATGCTTTCTGCAAACTAGGAATTGGAATTCCAAACTCGCATAAATTATGCCAAAAATATCCACGCAAAATGAGAATACTTATACAGCAGTATGAGGTATAGTTTGGATTAGAAAGTTTTATTTGAAAGTCTGCAGACTGCATGGCTGCTGTAGGTTTTGTAATTTTTTTTTAGACTTTTTTTTATTTTAGATTTTTTGCAGAACTCGGATGTCAGACTGGCCGTGTAAATCAGTACCCCCATCTCAACCAATTATATTTAGAACTAGGGCGATATCTGATTGCCTTCGAATCTCTAACTTTCGTTCTTGATTAATGAAAAGATTGTTGGCAAGCTCCCCTCTAAAAAAAAAACTTCATTTTTGGCTAGAATGCCAGAATACCAAAAATTCGCAACAAAAGAATATTACAGCAGTGTGAGACTTAGTTTGAATTAAAAAGTTTTGTGTGAAATTCTGCAGACTGCATGGTAGCAGTAGTTTTTGTAATTTTTATTTTGACCTACTGTTAGATTAATGAAATCTAATAACCACATATTTTTTTCTGCATCCTTCCATAAAGCTGAACTCGTTTACAAGAAGAGATTTCAAATACATCCTGGTGTATTTTCATTTTTTTAAAACTGTGAATTAAAAAAAACTGGCCCAAGCGCACTGTTCACTTACACGCTAACCGAAAGCCTTTGCAATAACTTGCGATTAGGCCTACACCTCCAGCCGGGTGCAATCATTCGACTCTTACGATTGCTCCAGTAGTATGGTGCAGCGAGCAGGGTTTTACAACGTCCTTGAATTCATTGAATAGCCTTGAATTTTAAAAACCCAAAATTGAAGGGTTTAGCAAAACCTTATTAACATACCTTCTCACAATATTCCATCATCCTGAGCGAAATAGCTTTGCGACATTAAATAAGTTAGAGTTGAATGTAGCAAAACCGTTTCTCACGCGAGAAAAAAAATAGGAAAATTAGTGATTTTACAACCTTTACACATGTCTAGTAATGTTTCAAATCTAGCCACACAGGAAACCAACAGGGAGGAAAATGCCTTTAAAAATTTGATTTTTGTTGTTGTCAAAACCTTGAATTTTGTGAACTATGTTTGATGGAGTGTGGTTAGTACTGTAATGGACTGGTAGTGTTAATTTGGGTATAAAACTAGATAAAATAAAAATTACTTGTCAGCCGAATTCATTCCGTCAGTGACCGATACTTGGATTGGACTGGACACTCTTGAACTGGAATATTGAGAGAGAGAGTAGTGCGAACAATTCGTGCCAGAGGGGGCAGTTTCAGTGGTGTTCCAGTTTCACTGGCTCTTAGTTGCTGTGTTCCTCCTACCTCTTTATCCATTGCATGAGGACACATTGTCTACAAAGATTTAGTTGCCTGCAAACTACGACTGTAATTGTTACAGAAACGAATTCATGTACATGAATTTAGAGTCTGTAACAAATATTAAAATTGTAGTTTACAGGCAGCTAAATCTTCGCAAACAATGTGTCCTCATGCCCGCAATGGATAAGAAGGTAGAAAGAACACAACAACTAAGCCAGCAGAACTCCCCTTTGTGTCACAAATTGTTTGCACTGTACACAGCATCTCTCTCTAGTAAAATACTTCAATTCAAACGGTAATTTTGATAATTTACTGTACAAAGAACCTTGAAATTAGACGCAAGTTGGCCTTGAATATGGTTTCACCTGTTGTGTACGAACCCTGTAAGTGGTAACAGGGTTCGTACTTCATCTCTTAAACCAAATTCCAGGCCTTTTCCATGTTTTTCCACAATGGACGAAACCATATTCAAGGCGAACTTACAGCTTATTTCAAGGTTCCTTCTGCAGCAAATTATCAAACTTGACTTTTGAATTGAAGTTCCGTATTTCAATGTCATTTTTAGACTTGTAGTATACTTTAACGCTAAATTTATTGTGTTATGACATGTAGGACCTATTATAAGACCTATGGTCGGTCCGATCCCTCTTCATGTCATGAACGACACAGCTCGGGCTGGGCCCATGCACCCGGTCTGGGCCCTCCCATGAACCACGATCCGCCAGTAGTCTGCCTTCGTGACATCGATGCATCATCTCATGATGCTGTTTCAACTTGGGAACGATCGAAGGTTCTTCCCCAATGCGGCACTTAATCAGGGATCTACATGAGCTTCGATCACTCTGTAGGTCGAGCAGGATTTGGACATTTACCCACAACAAGCACACCGTGTACCGATCCTTCACCTCAAGACCCGCCATGCAGACCGCCGCTCCATCGTCACTTCCTTCTTCGCCCTTTGGCACGTGTACATCGTTTCCTGAGGGGATCGTCGGCTACAAACAACCCTTTCACCTGCTGGCTGTTCTACAGTCGATTCAGGTGTCTCCTTCCTGTGGTTCAAACCCGAACTAATCCAGGCTCAACACTGTTTTCATGCGATGCCGACCTCACTTTTCCTTCATCGTAGGGATCCTTCCTCAGTTCCAACTATGATTCCCTCACCATTCTTCATTCCCGACTCACGATTCAGGCCTGGCTCAAGGCTAGGCCCGGTTTCTCCTCTCCATCCCACGTTTCGTTCCTTTCGCTCCATGGGGTGGTCTTTCCAACCATGATTCGATTCATCTTCGATTGCCTGCTCTGTAGGCTTACAGCGCTACATATCTCGCGACATACTTCGAGCCTCTTGCTTCACTGCCACACGATTCCAGCTTCGACTACGGAATCTCCCTTTCTACAACTTTGTACTTAACGGCCGTGCACTCAAACGCTTGATCACGGAAGGGTGAGGCTAGATCTCAGTGTCGAGGCCCAGCACCTCAACAACAACAACAACATCGTGTCAACATGTCTTTAGGATCCAGCATTGATGCTTCACCTATCGGTTCTTCATCTTTACGACGGGAGTCGTTCGCATCCATTTTCTATGCTGCTCAACGATGTGGCAGTTCTTTCATTGTTCTTCGTTCGACGCTCCTCCGCTCCTACAGCTGCCGTTCCCCACTCCGTTCCTTGGGCCCCTCACGTCTTTAATGTCTAGGGAGTGCTATTGGTTACTATCCGGGGCGGCTCATGCCAGCTTTAGTTGCACTGCAAATGGATTGGCTCTACAACGATCCGCTTTGGATCGATCCATTGGATGACAATCCCTTGGCAACAATCCGCTTGGCAACGGTCCTCTACTCGATCCACCGACCTTCAGTCCATCATTCCTCATTTTTTTTCCTTGAGCCCCTTCACAACCTCTGGTGTATGGGTATGCTCTTGGTTCGTGCCCAAGGCGGCTCGTGACATCTCTACAACTACTCTACAGTTGGGTGGGTTCTGCGACGATCCACTTGGGATCACCCACCAGACGACGGCCTTTCATCAACGATCCATTTGGTGACGATCCTCCTACTCGATCCGCCGTCACTTCGTTCTCCGTTCCTCGCTCTGTTCCTTGGGCTCCTTCACATACTCTGGTGTATATGGTGTGCTCTTGGTTCCTGTCCACGGAGGTTCGTGACATCTTTATGACCAATCTGCAGCTGAGCACGTTCTCCAAAAGTCTGCTTGGGATCGATCCACCGGACGACGGTCCTTCATCGACAGTCTTCTCAACACAACCTTTTCTTCCGGCCGCGAGGAGTTCAGTTTTTCCTTCCCTGTGCTATCCTCGGGATCGAGCACACAACCCCTCGCAACAAGGCAGAACTCATCAATCAGTCCCTGGGACCGTATTTATACCTACCAATCTAAGGTTCAAAGAAAAATGGCACCAAACAACCACATCGACGAACAGTGCACCGAGCGTGCAAGTCTATCGACGATTTTCTTCGACTGTGATGCACGCCCCGACCAATTTAGTGGTCGATCGTGCCGCCTGGTCCATGTTGCCATCATATGCTTCCTCCGATCGCTAGTCTATGATATGCATCATCAATCTGTTCCTTCCTACAACTGAACTACAACCCTTTTTTCAAGGAGACCCGTGCACTCACCGTTCCTGTACTTTGCCTCCACATCTGAACCGCCCAGTTCCGTTTTCATCAATCCCACGGATCGATTTGCATGTTAACCTTCACGACACCTGCTAGAAAATGCATGGTGATCCGGCGGATCGGCGTAGACTCAGAAACTGTATGGGATCCACCCGTGAGACTCTACAGCGGCTAATGCCATCCACGATCAATTCATTCCTGTTATCATGCCCATCCTGTGTCAGGACATCGATCCCGTTCCAGTCGTCCAAGCACCGATGGATTCAAGACTGCTTCCCGTCAAAGTAGGATTGGCATGTCTCTGTTATTTGCACTTCTGCCTTCCCCCTAGCGTTGAGCCGAATTCTCGATCCCTGGCATCGGATGTCAATATTGCTAGCCTATGGAACTGTGGATCCTGGGTCCATGGGATCGTGTTGTTCCCGTGCTCCGCACAGATTAAACTCTGTGGGGGCAGCCTGCTCGTAAGGTGGGTACTTCGAACCTGGACCGCCTCCTAGGGTGACGAAGTCTGCTATAAATAAAAGGTAATGGATATTTTCGTGGCAATAAAAGCACTAAAATACCAGGTGCACCTAGTTGATTTTAGTTTTTATTTGCCTATATGACAATATACGTTACCTTTTTACCCGCCCAGCCTCCCCACGACGTCTAGGTTCATTGGGTTGAAGAAAGATGATGCGCTCCAGTCCGATCCGGTTATATATGACCGAACTACTTCCGGTCTTGCGCAGTGAGTTACGACCGTGGCAGGGAAGCCAAATTTTCAAGCTAGGGTTAATAGAGCTCCATGGGGGAAAAACTGCTATAAATAAAAGGTAATGTATATTTCGTATAGGCAAACAAAAACTAAAATCAACCAGGTGCCCCTGGTATTTTAGTTTAATTGTCGCTGCTCACGTTTCTCAGCAGGTCCCCATTGTTTCTTGTATTTGCTGTCATTTGTTGTTTGTTTCGTTCCTTTGAAAGATTATAACAGTCATATCTTCTAAATATGCCTTTTTTTATTATTTGCAGGTACGTAACAACAACGATTAATGTTAACTGTAAGCATTTAAAACTGGAGAGTAATTGGTTCGAGTGGTAGGAACAAGAGTCAAACGGTAAGGCTTATTTAGTGAACATTTCCGTTGTAACATTCGTGGACACAAAGACTGTAAGTTTTCCAGACTTAATGAATTGCAAGTTTGTAATGGAGTTGCAATTCTATTCCTGGTGTGCAATTTTTTAATTCAATTCAATTTATTAACCGAGCCCTGGCCAAGAGCCATGCGCCCAGCGACAAAATGAAACCCACTACGGTCATTACATCCACTACAAGTACTTACATCAACTACTATTTAAACAACCAATCCAATTTTTTAAGACAAGTATTAAAACTATAGTAGGTAGCCGTAATATACATGAACATGTGCCAGCCTACTCATAGCTCAGTGCACCTCTACATCTGTCATTGTTTATGAAGTTCCAGAATCTGCGAGTCAACGTTCTGAATTTTGTATTATTGTATCTCGTTCTCAACGGGTTTAACGCAGAATCCATAGTCAGTCTTACTACTGGTCTTGTGTATAACAAAACTATAGGGTAGTGACATAACGTAGTATTATTGTATATAACTGTATGGTGGAGCCGGTAACTGGGTTAGCTGCAAGGGGCACTGGAGTGGAAAAGAAGGTCGTCTTATTAAAGCCAATGCTATTAGACTGGATTTCTTAAGCCTGTAACGCGCAATTTTTGTTGTTGGAGAAAACAACGTTTTTTTAAGCCTAAGAAAGCCGCTCTCAAAGCACTGTCTTGGCTAGAAATGCCATTGTTTTCCTTACATTTTAATCTAGTGCCCCTTGTAGTTATGCCCTCCAGATGCTATCTCGTAGGCAATATGACGTCACTTGACGCTGCCCTATATCACTTATTCGAGAAAGAAACAAAGAAAGTGAGACCGAGAGAAAGAAGAAGGAAAGAAAGAGAACAGAAAGAAAGAAATACCTGACTGGGATTCGAACCGAGCTTTCATGATGGTCCCAATAACAACGGCTTACTACTAAGCTGCACCAGACAATTGATGTATATCTCACTCATTTAAAAACGTAAATAAATAGGGGTCATACATACCTTTGAATTTCTTGAAAATTATTAAATTAAAATAAAATTAGGATTTCAGATATTTTGATGTTGAAGCCTTGAAATGGATATGCTACGAAACGTCGTATACGGACGTTCCTTATGTCGCTTTAACTTTAGTCTATGCTTACCCTACGTCGAATTGAACTCGCATCGCTTTAAGAAGAAAAAAGGAACATTCACGTCTGAGTGAGTGAGCAAGACGACGCGTACACGAAATTTAGTCAATGTAGCAACCGCACTTATCTAATTCCCATCAACGAACCATCCTCTATTGCTATTAGTTACGTACTGAGATGATCTGGAAAAGGATGCACGCAAAAATAACCCAAAAGGACGGTGTATTTTGCAACATACCACATAGGCCTATACATCTTGGTGTTGTATCAACTGACTTGATGCCTGGAAAAATCAGACTCGTAGACCTGGTTTTAAAATGGAGTCATAATTCGTGTTTCTGAAGTAAGGGGCTGCGTGGATTGAGAGAGCAAAGCGAACGATTTCCACGTAAAATAACCTTTTTAATGTGTGTTTCGCTTTGCTTTCTCAATCTTTCATCGCTCACTTTCGTAGGGATCACTTCTGGAGGAGAAGACTTACAAACGTACAACCAAACAAATTTTGTTTTAAATGATGTAGGTGAACTGCAGACGTGCTGAGGAATGTGATGAACGAACTGTGAGCAACAATTGTAATTAGTTTGCGTCGAAATAATTAGCACATCGATTTTGTGATGCTCTTGGAATCAAAGAAATTGCTTGAAGCATGGATCGAAGCCAATGGTACGAGCGAAGCGAAATAATTCTGAACTTAATTACCATTTAAATTTCAGAATATTATTTTAATGATTTCACCAGGTAAAAAAAACACGACATCACAATTGACACACACCAGAATTTTGGTTGGGGCGGGGAACAAAAATGAATGGAATTCAAAACACGGGCGGGGGGGGGGGGCGGGGTTTCACCTACCGAAGAGGTGTGGGAGGGTGTGTGCACTGTGTGTGTGTGTGTGTGTGTGTGTTGCTTTTACGCCCACGGAGCCTGAAAAACAACTCAATTTCAGTAACTTAATGCTGTGGAAACGTTCTAAAAGCCAAGTTTTGGAATCTTTTCAATTTCAATGAATGTCTTATAATGTAAATCGCCAATTAAACGCCCATGGGCTATTAAAATTAATTCGAAGAAAAAAAAAGTGGAGGGCGGTTGGCCGTAACAAACTTATAATTAATTTTTCGAATCTTTCTTTTTCTGTCCAGGCAGGGTGTTGAGGCCTAACTCCGTCGCAGAAAATTCGGCGTTTATGCGATCATTCACGTACGTGATCTGGGTTTGGTCTAGCGTTATTAATGCGCATGCCTTTATTCTCATTTGTGTATGAAGCTTTTCGTTAACTTTGGCGTAGAAAAACCACGATTTAAGGGGGTAAAGGTAAAACATTGATTTCTTAAAGAAAAATTACGATATAAATACCCGATGGTCAAAAATTGTGAAATACCGGTAGAAAACTAGGCTGTAACTAGGTAATGTCACGATTTATGACCTTAATGCATTTTAGGGGATCGGAGCTTGCTGAGGTCTTAATAAGTGTTTGAAAATGTTATTCCTACATAAGGTTTTATTGGCAGGGCACGTATCCCCCATTTTTCCTCCCTCTCTCTCTTCCCCCCACACACACCTTCCCAACCCCTCTTCCTTGGGTGACCCAAAAAAATTATAATTCCAACTCCGAAAGCGGTACGTGGGCCTTGTGTAGCGAAGTCGAATTTCGCAACTTGCACATTTTTGGGAAAATATAACGAAAACTATGTGTTCGTCCGTGGTAATCAGTGGGTTAGCTAGTAATGACCGTTAAATGTCGTAAATATTTTTTTCAAATTATTCTTTGGGCTAGTGAGTCGTCCTGTCGTTCACCATAAGTTAGCGCTATTCAAAACCAGAAACTAATCGAGCAAAGCCACAGCCGATATAACAGTAACCAACTAAGCTAGCTTCTATGTAATACAACGTACCATCTTTTAATAAACGATTAAAGGGACATTCCTCCCAGCGACATTTTTCTCGATTCTCCACATCAAGTACGGCTGCAAAGATCTATTTACATACCGTTAGTTTTCCTCTGCTAAAAATCCATTTTTAAATGTGGTGTCTACGAGATTTTTTGTTGAATTATAATTACTGTATCCTGCACGTATGTGATCCTTTGCGCGCGTACAATAACCTTGAAGGTTCATCTGTGTGTGCGCATGTACTAATTTTAATCTTTTGCTAATAATTACTAATAGATCAAAAATATAAAAGACTAATGCGGTAAAAATTAAGATTAATGATGCCAATAGATCGCGGAATAATACACTAGCCTAACAGATTATAAATTGTGATGTTAAAATACGATTATCATTCCCGTTTGTGACGACACAATCTTTAACTCGATGCTCTTTTGTGTACTATTCCCAAAGCCAACTGAGATAGTAGCTGCGTTCCTCGCTGCGATGGCGATGGTAACATGCGCGGAGGCGATCTGCGCGTGGCTGCGATAAGGCAGGCGGAATGTGCCTTTAATTTGGCGCTTTTAATGCTCAAGTTTGCGAGGTGTGCTATCTAGTTCTGTTTCTCTTGGCGGAACTAGACTAGCTGTGCACGTGTATTTGTTCGACGCCTCCTCCAGTGGCGGAGCCTTCGCACTCGTGGCTCCATCAAGTGGCTGTAAAGGCAACTATTTGACTCTGGTGGCGTTGAGTGAAGCGAGCGAGTTGGAGAACTATTGGAAATGCAAGCGCGAGACATTTATAATTTCTAACTGCACTCTTGCAAGGAAATGGATGAGCTTGTGCCGCGTCATGGAGCAAAATTGTCGTATTTAAATCAGTCAAACTCACATTACAACTCATATATTAGTATGAACATTTTGACACAGCATCCTCCTCAAGTAAATTCCTGGATCCACCCCCGAAATTTTGGTTTTCCCGTTGCATATAAATGAGTTCCAACGATCACCACTCTGCTAATAATGGCGTCGCTGCTTCCATATTTGATTTACAACGCTCCTATTTGTATTTTGAAACAAAATGAAGAAAAGACAAAATTACAAATCACGTAAGAATATAAAAAAATTAAAAACCTAGCAGCTAAAATATAACGTGAATATTCATAGAAACCTTTTTTTTTCCGATTGAACGTTAAACTTTTTTTTTTTAATTTTAGTCAAATCCATATTTAACGGCGCTAGAACTTGATGACCTTGCAATGAATTACGCACACCGTGGGTTGTGGTAAAATATGGAAAAGCGTGGAAATTAAGGCATTGATTCGTACGATTTTAAATATAAAACGGATTTAAACTTTAAAAACCGCTAGCTGAATTTACTTCCTTTTACAAACGCTAAGTGTAATAGTTAAAACACCGTAACCAGATTTTGTTTTTCTGTGTCGTGGTGAATTGTGCAAAATGATGAAACCAATGGATTTGACACTGTACTGCGCATGTAGGTCTGAATTAAATAAGAACAATCATTGATTTTTCTCTTTTAAATTATTAACAGAATTCACAAAAAGAATATAAGAAAGAGTGTAAGATTTCGTTGGTACCGCTATAATGAGGGGTCCATGTACCTAAAAATTGGGTGCGCACCGCAATAATGCCGTGTTATCGGAACGCCAGTTCTATTTTATTGTAACAGCCGTATTGCACAAAATCCACTCACGGGCCAAATCGGGCTAAAGATGAGTGTAAGGGCCAAAGTACGACTATAGAAATACCCTCGGGTGTTATGAAACTCACATTCGCCTTTGTGGTTGTACTGAAATTGTTGACCCTTCCCTAATAGGCGTATTCCAGAAATCCATCAAGTGTGAGTGGGGCTCAATGTGAGTGTAAGGGTCAAAACGAATCTACAGAAATACGCTCAGATGCAAGGACACTCACATTCGCTTCTGTGGCTGTACTAAAATTGTTGACCCTTAACCTAGATTTTTGCACTCACATTTGCCCTCTCGTACTCACACTTGAGTGAATACCTTGAGTGTGAGGATCAAAGCGCGTCTATAGAAATGCCCTCAAATATTACGGCACTCACATTCGCTTTTGTGGTTGTGCTAAAATTGTTGACCCTTTCCTTAGATGTTTGCACTCACATTTGCCCTCTCGCACTCACACTTAATTGGATTTCTGGAATACGGCTGTTAGTGTCTGGATTAGACGTTACCTACGGCTGTATAGTACATACGTCTCACCGTTCATACTGCATCACCTCCGGTACAATGACTTCAACTTCGCCGAAAAACCATGTATATTGGCAGTTGATAGAACAGCATAGACTTATGCCTTTTATTCTTGGAAACAAATTTTCCTTTTTTTTTTTGTTTCATAGTCACGAAATTTTCGGCATTCAACTCGTCAGGTCATGCATACTTGAATAGTCGGTGCGAATAGGGGTTTGGTAGCCAAAAGCGATCTTGCCGCCCAGTATTAAATAAAGCAATATTTTTAGTCACGTGATGTGCTCTTGATCGTGAGTCACCGCAGTCTCTTCCTTCGATTGTCAGTTAGCGATTGTCTATGGCATATTTGTTTCGTTTACCTTTAAATATTGGGGGCTGGCCGGTGGATGTCGGAACAAGTTCCGATTTTGTAGGGATCGGTAAATCGGCAGAATGCCCTGGAAAGGTATGCACTGTGATCAGTTCTGATCATCTCTGACGGTCTTTTAATAATGGTTGGCGGCAGAATATCCTGGAAAGGTTTCACTGGGATCATCAGTTCGGATCATCTCTACCGCTATCCTAGTATCGAATCGTACACCGTTACGCGAGCCGTCTTCGGTTTCGATTATTCCTCACGTGCAGTGCGTGGTTAAAGGTACATTCATCCATGTTGACTTTCCTGTGTGACTCGATTTTGCGAGAATAGTTCAAACGTACGTCGCCAACACTTTCATTTTCTTGTTTTTTCTTGCGTGTGAGGTGATTTTGCGACATGAACTCTAACCTGTGTAAATGTTGCAAACGCTATTCTCAATGGGTCGCACGACATACCGGAAAGATTTATGTCCCTTTAAGTGGGCACAACGGAAGCTGGTGTGGAATCCATTTGCGAATACGGCCGCAGGATTTGACACTTGGTGGAGCGAAAGTAAGTCAAGACACACACAAAAAACAACTTCATTTTGGTGATACTAGAAAATAAATTCACCCGTCTTTAGAAGGACAGTAAGCTAGTACCTGATAAGCTACAAGTGGAGGGTGACGCGCGATCGCAGGATCATCGCGATAACCGTTAAAATAACGTTCAGAGGTGGTCGCTTGAACATTTATAGCTGATATTTTATTGATGCGTTACTTCACGTATTTTTTAACGACACCTTTTCACGATTATTAAGAGGTAGCCTAACTGCTGTTAACGAACGACTAGCCATAACCTAACTTCGCCAACTTTCCAAAAATGCTAGCATGCTGGATGGAGATCTCTCCGTCTTGACTTGGATTTATAAATGTCGGCTCGAGTATGCGGGGGTGGGTTTGGCGTTCCTTCACTTCGTTGGGCATCGGGTGACGCTCGCGGAGGGTGGCGTCTCGTAGTTTCGCTTTCTGTGTTGTTCCAGGGGAAGCCTAATGTTAGCATTAGAGCAGCCACCTCTGCCCGCCTGTCAAGAAGAGAAAAAATAGCCCAATTGCCTTTCCCTCACCCCCCCCCCCCCCCCCCCCCGGGGGGGTTCTGCTTTTCTCATCTCTCTGCTCTTCTCCTCTCCTTCTTCCATCTACTGGCACGTGACTGCAGCCGGGTAGACCTAATTGCTTTTAAACTGTTCATGCCTGAGTTTTTGAAGTAAGAAATCAAATAAGAAAAGAAAAGAAAAACGAATGAATGGACGAATTACTCTGTAAAGACTCGTAGGATAGGAGTATATTGGTTGAACTGGACGGAAAGCCGACGGCTCAACAGGATACAAAGACACATACAGATGCAAACCTAACTACGTTGCCCTTTGAAATTAGATGTCAGACTGCCTGAGCGGGGAATCGAACCCACGACCTTTAAAATCAAAGGCAGAGGTCCTACCGCTGAGCCATACTGGCACGACATACTAAACTGGCCGTGTCAGTATGGCTCAGCGGTCGGACCTCTGCCTTTGGTTTTAAAGGCCGTGGGTTCGATTCCCCGCTCAGGTAGCCTAACTAACATCTAAGTCCAAAAGGCAACGAAGTAAATAGGTTTGCATCTGTGTTCGTTTATATTGGTTGCATCCGGGTCATTAATGGTGGGTGTTACGGAGTAACTGTATAATCTACTGTGGTGCCGTCTGGCATCTGTTATATAGATAAAGCTCACAAAAAGCGAAAGAATGTACCAAGAAATGTTTTGTTAGGAAACAATAACTAGGATTGCAAACATCCCATGTTGCATTGAAGACAGTGTTGCTGTGGGCTCACTTTTCGTTTGCGTCATCGCATCTTGTTTTATTTGTCCATTTGCTTTCGTACCGCGTCGCTGGATGGCATTGACGGCGGTTTCCGACTAGTAAGCAAACAGGAGAGCAGCTCACTTCACCTTCGTGTTTTGTCACCTTGATTATTCCGGATTATCCCTCACTAACATGTCCGATTTTTTATTTATTACTGTCACGTGGCTGCAGATGAAAGAAGGAGAGGAGAAGAGTCAAGACATGAGAAAAGAAGCCCGGAGGAAGGGGGGGGGGGGAAGGTATATTTTTCTCCGCCTAAAACCCCCTCTGAGTGTAACGCTAACAGTGTACAAAATCTGGTGTTAATTGATGCAGTGGTTATTTCATGATGCGGATTCAAAGCTGCGTTGGAGTGGATTCATAAACGGAGTTCCGATCGATCTTCGACTCGTTTCGCTCCAATAATACAGGGTGTCCACAAATTATTCACCCCATAAAGAAATTAATTTTTAAAAAAAGGAAACATATATTGTAAAACTGTAAAGTGCCAACTGTTTATTAACTGAAAAAAAATTTTTCCAAAAATTTCTGGTGACGGTGGTCTCATAATAAACCTCCACATGCGGTCCTTTTGTTGCTTGGAGAATGTCCAGTCGAAAATCGATTTCTCCCTAAACATTTTAAGCGTATCTACTGATACCATGTTTATTACCCTGGTTTTAATTGTTGAGTTAATAAAACAGTTGGCACTTTACAGTTTTTCGATATCCGTTTTCGTTTTTTTTTAATTTAAGTTCTTTATGGGGTGAATAATTTGTGGACGCCCTGTAATAATAAAGCAAAAACAGCAAAATTCCGAACGAATAGAAGGAGCCAACAAGGTATGAATTGAGAACTAATTACGCCTCGGCGTTTCGAATCACTTCTGATTCATTCTCAAGAGGAAACCTTAAAGGTGCATTCCTTCCGGTTGGCTCTCCTTGTATGGCTCAGTTTTGCAACAATACGTCGGACGCTTGTAAATGTTGCAAAGGTATTAATTTTCCTGTTTTTTTTCCCATCGTGAGATACGGTTTTGCGACATTCACTCTCACCTATGTAAATGTTGCAAAGGATCTTTTGCGCAGGATGCTCGAATGTAGTGAGAAGGTATGTCCCTTTAACTAAAAAAAAAAAAACACGTCAACACAAGACAGGCTTGAGGGAATCCTGGAGTCAAGCCAACAGTAAAATTTCAAAAGATTTTTCAGAAAAATACAGAACTGGGCACAGTGAATCACAGAAATTAAATCGCCTTTGTCCCAGAGGGTTTCCACAATACCTTTTGAACATGGAGGTCGCGGTTCAATTGTCTCCTAAGTTGGATCCACTTCGCTTTAGAGCCTCGCTCGTTGAGCTCCGACGCGTCATAGTATTTGGGGAGGATTTGTAACTCTACAAGTCCCTATTTGAAACGTGTTACATTCATTCCAGTTAGTTTCAACCGAGTTTTCAGAGAGCGCCACGCGTTCCATCTGGTAATATTTGCTCATTTTTCAGCCCATATATAAAGTAAACTAAACTAGAACTAAATAACAAATGCAAGGATGGTTTCGTTTAGTTTAGTTTCATTTTAAGCTGAAAACTGAGTAGAAATTCCCAAATAAAACTCATGGTGCCCTCTATAAACTTAGATGGAACCAATAGGAATGAATCTTAAGACGTTTCAGAAGGGGTCTCAGTCACAAATTCTCCTCCCCAACCCTATAAATTCTTGCTAGAAGCTATAAACAAGTTGACTGGTACTTTCAAAAAAAAATAATAAAGTTTCCACAACAGAATTAAGTCTACTTTTGAAAGAATAACGCGGGTATAAGAATTGTTGCCCGTTTGCCAGAGGTGTAAGAAAAGACAAAACAGTTTATCACGTACGGATAAAACAGGAAAAATTAATTAATAAAAAAAAGGGGGCAATTGCGGCTCATTTGCATGAATTGTTCGTATTAGTCCGCCTCTATTTACATCCCGACAAATGTGTAGTAAGGTTTGGAATGTTTATTATGGTTTTCTTAGGTATAGGCGCTTGTAAGGGGGCGGGGGCATAATACTAGTAGTATTAGTTTGTCTGGTAGGCCTACGCTCTCACATGGGAGGGATAAGTTTGAGGGAATTTATGTATGTCAGTTTCAATTTTTTGTCTTGTTGGGTTAAAGGGACATAAATCCTTCCGGTATGTCGTGCGACCCGTTGAGAATAGCGCTTGCGACATTTACACAGGTTTGAGTTAATGTCGCCAAATCATCTCGCACGAAAGAAAAAACAAGAAAATGACTGTGTGGTAACATTTATATGCGTTTGAACTGTCGCAAAACTGAGTCATACAGCAAAGCCAACAGGGATGCATGTACCGTTAAGTGTAAGAGCTTTATAGTATATTGAGAGTAGTTGGTATTTTTGTGGGTTTTATATTTTCAGGATTTTTAATACATTTACACGCGTCGAAAGTAATGTTGCAAAACTGAGCCGGACAGGCAAGCCAACCGGGATGAATGTTCCTTTTTACCTGGGAGAAATTCAAAGCGATGGTCTTTTGTCAACACAACAAACTATGCTGATGCTGCCCAATAATTGACGGAGGTGCCTATTAGAACATTAGCAGCGCATCACGTGACCGACGCCGTTGTTGCATACACAGATCGTGACGTCATGCAACTACCCCAGATATAGATACGAAGCAGTTTAGCTAGGGCATGAAATATCAGAAAGTCGCAAGAAGGTTTGCCTTCCTATCCAATGAAAAAACAAATGGGCTCAATGTAACCCTTCTCGAGCCTATTTGTTTTTTCATTGGATAGGAAAACCTAAATAGGTTTGCATCCGTATGTATGTAACCCTTCTCAATACGGATGCTAACCTATTTACGTTGCCTTTTGGACTTAAATGTCAGGCGGCCCGAGCGGAATTTAACCCACGAAATTGGAAACTAAAGGTCGAAGTCCTTTGGTTTCAAAGTTCGAGGATTGAATTCCGCTCGCTGACATTTAAGTCCAAAAGGTAACGTAAATAGGTTTACATCCCTATTTATTTAAAGGCACGTAAATCTTTCCGGTGTGACGTGCGGCCCGTTGAAAATAGCGTTTGCAACAAGATTTACACGGGTTAAAGTTAATGTCGCAAAATCACTGCTCGCACGAAAGAAAAAAAACAAGAAAATGACTGTTGGCAACATTTACATATACGTTTGAACTATAATGTCGCAAAACTGAGTCTTACAGGAAAGCCAACAGGGATGCATGTACCTTTAATAAAAAGGTTTGACTTCTTACACAGTACGACGGAAGAAAAATAAGTCCTTAGGGACACCCGGCCAGCCTTATAACATTCCGCCTGCATTATAACAGTTCGCGCTGGTCGCCTTCCGCACATAAACGAACATAAAGTTCATCTGAGATAGTAGCTGCGTTCTTCGCAGCGAAGAACGTAGCTACTGTCTCATTTGGCATTGTGCCTAATAGACGAACCAACATGAACGGATTAATCGTGTCGTCACAAACCGTAATGATTCTCGTATTTTAACATCACAATTTATAATTTTGTAGGCTAGTGTCTTATAATTTTGCTTCGGCGATCTATTGGAATACTTAATTTTAATTTTTACCGCATTACGCTCTTATATTTTTGATCTCGTAGTATTTATTAGCAAATTAGTACATGCACACAGAGATGAAACTTCATGGTTATTGCACATTGTAAGCGCGCAAAGCATCATATACTTACGGGTCGTTCGTAAATAAAGTTCCATTATATCCAACAGAAAATCTCCTAGACGCCACATTAAAAAAAAATATTTTTAGCTAGGGAAAGACTAACGGTAAGGAAATAGACGTTTGGGGCCGTACTTGATTTGGAAGATCGAGAAAATTAGCGCTGGGAGGTATATTCCTTTAAATAAGAAACCGAACACTGACAACGAAACCGAAAAGTAGTCACCTAGCTTAAATATAAAAAATAAAAATAAAAAATAAAAACGAACCAACACCGATCCGTTTTACTCGTTGGTCGGCTGACCAATTAGATTGCTGTTCGTTCTCAGATGTACCGACAGCTTTCCACAGCTCCGCGGTTGCTAAGCAACCCTCATTCGGTAGTTCCAAGTTCAGCCGATAGATGGCAGCAGCGGGTGGTCCGCTTAATGATTCTCTCTGGCTTGCTCTTTCGTTCGTTTATGTTGGCAGACGTTGCATTGGTGGGGATCGACGCTCACTTCTTGGCGGGAGGTCGGAAAATAATCGCTATGTGCATTATTTTCTGCTCAGATCTGAAAGTAGCATTCCAGGGCAAAACATTAAAGGTACATTTCTCCCAACGCCATTTTCTTCGATCCTCCACATAAAGTACGGTCTCGAAGTTATATTTACTTCCTGTAGTGAGTGAATCCGCGAGTCAATCCATTGCTAAAAATCCGTTTTGAAATGTGGGGTGTAGGAGATTTTCTGTTGAATATTGGGAACTAATTTAATAGCATCCTGCTATTATATATGATCTTTTGCACGCTTAACAATAACCATGACGTTTCATCTGTGTGTGCGCACATGCTAATTTGTAATCGTTTGCTAATAATTACCTTGAGATCAAAAATCTAAAAGACTAATGCGGTAAAAGTTAAAATTATTTATGCCAATAGATTGCCGAAGAAAAATTGTAAGATACTAGCCTAAAAAAACTACAAAGTATGTTGTTAAAATACGATAATCTTTCCGGTTTGTGAAGACACAATTTTAGCGTTCGTGATGTTTCTTCTACTACGCCCAAAGCCAACTGAGATAGTAGCTGTGTTCCTCGCTGCGAGGAACGCAGCTGCTATCTTAGTTGGCCTTGTATTATTACGCCGCGTAACGCGAAACGTTGCGATAGTAACATGCGCGGATGGCGATCTGCGCGTGACTGTTATAAGGCAGGCGGAATGTACCTTTAAGTCATTAAATCCAAAAATGGAATTTTCACGACCTTTTAAGTAGTGTTTTTTTTTGTTTGTTTTTTCCTTTAAGATTCTTGCAGTGTCCACTCTACAGCTTTCAGTTTTGTGCTTGGCTCAATTGTCACTTGCTATTTTTTATTTTTATTTACGCTTTGT
>JAHWFP010184117.1:5639-16938 GCA_023313725.1 Lithobius niger | reverse complement strand
ACGTAATCACGAGATGAGGCTCGTTATTTAACGTTTATTTGTGTTCGCAGGGTTCCGAGGGGGAAGGGGGGTCTTATTGGAAATGCATGGTCTGCGCACATTTGGCACTTTTATGTTTTAAAGAAGGTAGCCTCAATGAGTTTTTGGTGTTGTGCCAAATGTTGCATTACGCTACAAAAAAAGTTCATCGTTAGCCAAAAGTAGCAATCTGCAGTGAGGTCAGCGTTCGGGCAGCACAAATTGTGATGCTACTTTTTCCTCCCACACTACAGCATCCCCCTCTCCCCCCACCATCCTTCTTTGTTGCAATTCTGGAGTAAGTGGTTTTCGTGAAAATTTCAAGCGTAACAAAAATCGGGCCATTTTTAATTTGCATGACTTTGTTAATTTTGCGTGGATCAAATAAGTCGACGAGAGTATATTGAGTGAAGAGTGTCGGCTATGCGTCCTCAGTTGAAAAACTAGCATATGCATTAGGTCCAATGTCTTGTTAATGTCGGTAATAGATGAATAAATTCAATGTTTACAATTCAAAACAAACTAAGCACTTAACGTAAAGAAAATAAGCCAACCCGGTAACTAACGCTCAGAACTAGAATTTCCGTGTAGAAGTGTTTTGTTCCTCCTTTGATTTTCACCTTAATCTGTTAGATGCAAGTTCTCACGATATAACTGCGTTAAAAAGAAGTCGAAATTGTGAAAACCTGTTTTCGTAGCCTAAAATGATTAATTTTAAACATTTTTATTTCCCCTTAGCCCGTAGAGTTACGAATTAATTATGGATACTTTTTCAAGTGCCACAGGTGCTGGATTCGAACCAGCGTTCACGTGGTTTGTGACGAGTGCACTGACCACGGAGTTGTTGCTGCTCGCTTTGCTCGGCGTCCCTCACAAAAGTAGCGAGGAGGCTTAGTAGGCACTTGTTGTAGCTATCCAATTATTAGGACGATGTGACATAAAGGGTTAGATAAAGTGGACATCTTTAGATTTATCGACTGGGAGTTGAAATGGATAGATCTAGTTAATTGATCGTCTTAGAATCTGATTGGCTAATTTTGACGGCAATCTTCTTGCCAGCAGTCCTGCAGTATTTAGAATCGGCCAACCACGTTGTAAATGAAGCATGTACTAATGGAAGTTAGGCTTTCTTCTTACATAAGAATAAGGTAGAAAACAGAAAGATTATATGAACAGTCTGTTAACTCTTTTCTTCCCATTGTCTTCTGTAGAACGGACAAAGAGTAAGTCCAACGAAAACTTTATCAGTGGGGAGCACGAGCAAGGCGAGCAAGCACATCCTAGTGGTCGCCTATTAGAAAACAAGTGATTTCCGATTCGGATTGTGTGACTTATGTTTATGTACATAGTAATTAAGATTACTGTTAGTATTTTAAATTAATATTGTTATGTTATGATTAATATTATTGTGAGTAAATTAAGATTTTATCATCAAAAATTTATCAAATAAAATATATACTTAATGATAAAATGAGAAAATTATGTACACTGCATGGATCGATGGTCAATTAAGATACGGTATCGAGATTTATGGCTTTGCATCGGATTACATTATGATAGATTCCAGACATTGCAAACTTTGTATGGGGACAATATAAAACAATAGAATTACATAGAAAATTCCAGATCTTAAATATAACACAATTAAGGATGGTATTTAGTTTTAGAAAATTACTTTCAAAACGTTCATAAAAATTACAATAGAAAAAAATTTGATATATTGAGAAAGTCAATTAATAAAAAAATTCATTGTTCCATGTTAGGTTAATAAATATGGCAAAAGAAATGAGAAATTTTATAAGACAACAATTTTTAATCCTTTATATGAGGGCCTATTAAATTTCAGGTGCATTAGGATTTTTAAATTATGGCTGAGAACATTTTTGAAAAGTTAAAATTAAATTTTAATGCACTTTTATAATTTTAACTAAAATACGTCGTAAAAAAATGTAGTTACATGCCTAAGGATATAAAATGTTCAATTTCTGAGAAAATTAATTGTCATGAAATTATGATTTATTGTTAAGTGTATACGTTGTACATATTAATTTATTTCGTTTTTGTTGTATTGGTTGCTTTCTTAAACAAGTTTTTGTGAACGTAAAAATTGTTATGGCAATAAAGTATTATTATTATGGACGTTGAGACGAAAACATACGGTAGTACCGGACTGCAAGGAAAAAAAAGTAGTAGATCTCCACTCATACCAGCAGCGTGATATTTCGTTGTAAGGCTTCATTCATTTTTTTTTGTTAAGACACCTAACTTGTGTAGAATTGTTATTTTTTATTTTTTTTATTTTTTTTATTGACCGGCTTGGGTGTGGGTAGCAGTGCGTGTCAACTCAATGTCCTTTACTTCTTTTTAATCTTCCTCGTTGCGATTTCTTTCTTGTAACTGGGATTTTCTTGGAATTGTGTCCTGCACTGGAATCGGCAAACAAAAATCATGGTAAAGGCTGCCATTCCTATTTTGGTCTAGAGCCAGTAATCGGCCATTTTGTTTTGTCAAGGCCGAGGAGGGAAGTAATACCGTTGCAAATGGTGTGGTGCTTGGCAACAGGCTGTTGGAAAGCGATAAGTTTGGCCTGAAATAGCTGACCAAAGAGGTAGGGAAATGTGCTACACCACCACTACTGGGCTACACGCAACTTTTTAATTATTGAAGGGTCCAAGGGAAAAAATAAACAAGCACGTGTTTTCTTGTATTCCTTAAGTTTTCAGGAAATGATTGAAAAATAATGTGCATGCATCCCGGTGAAGCCTAAACTGTTAAAAAAAAGAAGGCCCTTGGGCTTATTGATTTTCAACTGGCCATGCCGTCTTTAAACCCGCCCTCTTTTCTCTGTACGAAAAAAAAACCCACGCAAACTATACATGGTTTTATTCACGACATAATTTAGTTAAAATTATAGAAGTATATTCAACTTTAATTTTAACTTTTCAAACATTTTCTCATTCGAGGTTTGAAAATCCTAATGCACCTAAAATTTGACAGACTCTCACGTAAACCTTTAAAGATTGTTGTCACATAAAATTGCTCGTTTCTTTTGCCACATTTATTAATGGGAAAAAAATTATTAAATGTATTATTTATTAATTGACTTTCTTTATCTTTCAAATTTTTTTCCGTTGTAATTTTTATGAACATTTTGATCCCTAATTGTGTTATATTCAACGTCTGTAATTTCCTACATTATTCTTTTGTATTTTGTCTCCAAACAAAGTTTGAGTGCTATGAAGCACAAAATATCGATTATTTTAAAAGCACGAGTGACATTCCATGTGAGTTTTGGTTTTCTTTCTATAAAACCATTTTACAAAGCATTAACAGTCAGTGTGGAACAGAAAATTGTGAGTGCACTCTCCCCATCAACTACAATGTTTACGACGTTGTGGATTTTACGATATTTTCCTCTAGTCAGCCTAGCGATATTAGCTCCCGTTACA
The DNA here is from genome assembly GCA_023313725.1 of Lithobius niger. NCBI lineage: Eukaryota > Metazoa > Arthropoda > Chilopoda > Lithobiomorpha > Lithobiidae > Lithobius > Lithobius niger. The sequence goes on along the minus strand of JAHWFP010184117.1, from coordinate 13,471 downwards.
TTTCGTTTTGCTTCAGCATTGACATTTCGTATGCCTATATAAACATCATTTTTTTGCTGCTAATTCACGAAGTTCCTGATTCATTAAACCATACGCAATGGCTGTTTGGCGTGACGTCACCATAAGTTAGCCAATGACGAACGAAAACAACGGCTGTTTGGCCGTCTGATTGGACTAGCCCAGTCACGTGATATGCACGTCATAGCAAACAGCCATGGCGCGTGGTATAAGTTCCGCTGATTCACGCGTATCCTACGAGAAGCGTCTTCGTGTTGCCATAAAAATCCAACGATCCACGAAAGTTAAGCCCTAAATATGGGCATGCATACAAAGAGGGCTTAAGCACCAGATAAGTGGTGAAGAAATAAAAAGCTAGTAAAGTGCACATGTAAAACCCTAAAAATGTGACGTTTCGGGTCAGACTACAAACTGTTATCAAGCAAGAACATTTTTTCTTAGCACAAAGGAGCTAAAGTCAATACATTAAAAGACTATACACTTAGGGTCTATCCAACAGAAGCACACGTGTAAACATTATAAAACGATAAAAAGAACGTAAGTCAGGGCAGAACCAGACAGTAGGGACCCACACAAACGACCCGACAAACTCCCTGCGAGGCAGGTCGTAAGTGCTGGCACTGGTTTCTGCATGCTAATACGGAAGGGCATAACTCCGAGTACTGATGAGAAGCAGCTTCGTGTTTCCGTAAAAGTCAACGGAGATCCACGAAAGGTATTAAGTCATTGCCCTAATACAGTCTTATAACTCCTCCGAGTAATGACGAGAAGCGGCTTTGTGTTTCCGTATAAAAGTTCTCTTGATCGTAACTCGACGCAAGCTTGCTCTAAGTGGATATACTGTCAAGGTATGTGGTTTGTTGGTCGGTCTATAATTACTGAAGCAGAAAGGTGGTCCGGTGTGGTCTTTACATACTTTGAGCATGATAGGCTTGTTATGGGAAGAAAGGAAAACATTCTCACTACAGTTAGATAATTTTTTTACGTAATTAGAATTAGCATGAGTGTATATACTCAGGTATGGTAGTAGTTTAAAGTAACTGCCATTTTAGTTGTTATTTACTTCGTCTGTATAATCAAAATTACGGTTCCCAGCTAGTTTTCTTTGCTTTGCTGTGGGAGTATTGGTTAACAGGTCGTGTGTAGTTGAGGTGCAATTTTTTTTTATAATTAATTTTTTTGTGCCTTAGTCAATTCATATGAAGCAAACTACGTAGCCCTCATCTCGATGAACCAGCTCAAGTTAAATCATCCAGACATTTTAAAATCAAATTAAGTCTTGTAAGGGGAGGGAGGGGAAACTGGGAAACCTCCGCTCATGGTTGGGGTAGAGAATTATCCAGAATACATCCCATAGCTGCTGGAGGAGGCTGTTAATCTCGCCATACTGACTGACGGGGCCTTTTCCAAGGTACCTTTCGGGCTACCACTCAAATCAGCTTGTTGTGGCGTGTGCGTTGGCTGGCTGCCGTCGCTTTGCCACCATGACCCGAATACGTAATTCTGGTAGGGTCATGCTGATCAATACTAGACGGCTAAATATTTTAGCGTGCACAAGTTCTCATCGTCGATATCACCCTGCAAGGTCCCACTCTTGGAAAAACGTCAAGCATTTTCAGTATGGACAAGTACGTGCCATGGCGACAAAGCGATGTGAAAAAAGTTGTGCTTTTCACACGCGAGTTAACTTTTAACTTTATTTTCTTGATTAGCAGCAGCGTCTTACGGGTGGGCACCATACAAACGAGAATATTTGAAATACTAAAAATAAAAAAATAAAAATATTTAAACACTTTTTGGAGTGTATAAATGAAGTACAACAAATATAATACATATAGTAAACACATATAATAGATGCAAATAACAACCTTAGAATTTTACGCTACAGTAAGTGAACACTGCAAAGTCGTATCCTATGTAGTACATTAAATTACATGCGAGAAAAATTCGTGGAACATGCAGTAAGGATTAACGGTACAGAATATATTACGAGTGTAATTTCCTTTTGTACCGTAAAAAAGTAATAAATACCATGCAATGGTTATTTTTTGTGTGTTCTATGCAGCAGTAACGAACAGTAAAATAAACATGCGACAAAGTTAGATTTGCAAGCCGTTTTAAGAAAATTACGATTCAATATACTTAACAGAAAGGAATAAACAGTCAGTCACCTCGAGCTTGAAAACGAGCAACAGGGTATAGTCAAGACTAGGGTACATTGACTGTTGAAGCCTACTCCACAAAATAGTATTGCGTTGTGGTGTTAACACTATATTACACTGAGCAGTTGAGTCCAGTTTTTTTTAACACTTGATTTGTAGCGGTGTCCAGAACGACATCTGTTGGTAAAAGTGTTCCAGAGTGAAATCACTCTGTTAAAGAAGAAATATTTAGCACTGTTGTGACTAGAATAACCCGATAAAAAGCTTTCCATAGACACTGGAGACCATAATTTGAAGCTATAATTATTTCTGGCTAAGGTTTCATTACTTAAAATGACTAAACATTTTTGGGCTGCTTCACTGTTTTTATTTTTTTCAATGTTTGTCTAAGATTAATTTAACAATTACGGTTGTGTGTATTCTTTGTGCTTGCAGCAACTCACTTGTTAAGCCCTAACCAGACGGCTGCTCGCGGCTGCACGGAGTCGCAGTATGGTGTAAAAAAGACTTAAATATTGGTCCTTAACGCAACACCAACCATACGATTGTAGCAATTTTGACCTTGTAGGCACGTAGTCGCGCATTGCTTCGCACGAAATTTTCTTCAGTCGGGAGAGGCCTTTATTAACAATGCAACCAACCAGGGTTCTGCCCTGCAGCGTTAGTTTCGAAAACCTGCCGTTACCATGCATCCGTTTTTGTGGCAGGCAGGCAGGCTTGTTTTGGTTACTTAAATGGACTCAGGCCGAGACTTATTTCATTAATCTAGTGTAATAAATGTGCTTGCGTGATGGCGTAGCATTCGTGACTTTGTAGGCTTAAGTTTCCGGGAAACCAACCGGCAATTGCGTGATTGAAAAATTTTCAATCCTGAATTTGCGTACGCGCTATATACGCACTTTTCGCAAAATTCGACAGTTTCTTAGACAAGTCCATACATAGATAACCATCGCCTCGGACTTACTTTCAATAACTCAGCTTCACCAATTGATTTTCGCCGAAAGCCAATACGAAGCAGACAGCTCTTAGCGTTGGCCATCAAATCCCAGTAGTGAAACCAGAGCGGTTCTTCGTTTTCTGCCGCATTCGTCTTACGTTTGGTGCGAAGAGCGTGTTTACCCTCTCTCGCCCATCCCTTTCTCTATTTATATAAAGGTGTGTAGAGCGAGAAAGGAATACTAAAGTCGTTGTTGTGTATGACGACGGAGCATTGACTGTTTTTAAGAGCAACTCGGGATTGATCGCGTGTCACCATTACTTAGCATCCTTTGAATTCGCTTCGAGTCCAGCCAGGCTCCACTACAGTCACTGCCAGCCGGATTTTGAGTGAAACGTAGCATTACGCGACGAATCGTATAGCCTATAGTCGATCACGTTGGCAACGGACTAGTTCAGAAAATATGGCCGCCGAAAGCGCCACTGATGCGATTGATTTATCCTTTTTCCGCTTTCTGTCAGACGAGGGCGATAAGCGCAGAGAACTAACTTAACTGTGGCTGAGTGGTAACTTTAAAAATCATCTAAAAATAATTTTAAAGCTAATAACAATTTGTCATGCAAATCCACGTAAAATTTTAATTGTTACTTTGAAAAACAGCCGCTATAAAAAAAAAACAGCTATTGGCAGCTTTTTTTTATACCTGCCAATAGATGTCCCTAATAAATACGCACAAAGTATCACTGGTGCACACGCTGTATCATTCGAGGCACACTGCAGTTAGCAGGCAGTAGCGTTTGGGGACATGACCGTCGTCCATTTTCCTAATCGCACTGATAACCGATTGGGCTACCAAATCCTGGACAGAGCGCCCTAGGATTCCTTCCTTGCTACGAGCATAGAATTGCACGGGGATCCCTTCCTATGCTTACATCCTATCCTCTGCTACGACCACCTCGAGAAGATAGAATAGTATATTCGTTGCATACTTAAACCGATTAAATGGCGAAGCAAAGGAAAAACTTAAATAAACATACAGTTCACACGTCACGTGAAAAATAAACATAAATCAATAATTCCCCAAATCAATAGTTCTCTTTTTGTCTCGACCTACAGATTGCCTGATGAGCTACGCACTAACTACAAACACTATAGTAGTCTATTCCTGCTGATTTGCGCACTAACTTTTTAATTAGGTATCGCTCGATATGAACTGTTAATCCGATCCACTACCGACATTAAAAACCAGACTGGAATTTTAATTTCCGTACAAATGCAACCTTAAGTTTCAAGTTGTGTATAGGTTCCAAATGCCTAGTTTAGCCAAAAAAAAAAAAAATAAGTCTGGGATCTTTTCTGATCACGTTGCCCATTCTGGTAAATAAATTTGTTAAATTAGGAAGTTCAATGAAAACTCGTGCTTTAATTCTTCTGCCTTACAAAACTAAAACTTGTACCTCAAAATTCAAACAAGTTTCTATGTAGGAATAACAGCAGTCACTCTCCTCTTCTTAAAGTGATATTTTTAGTTGGTCTAATTTGTAAGTATTCGGTCTTTCCTGGGTTCACAGAGAAAACGCTGAGCTCCTTTCCTTCCAACATGAGTTTCTTATCGCTTCACTTGGTATCAGCTTTGGAGGGACTTTCGGTTTTTTTTTGAGTAACGAATATCGGCATCGGAAGTGTTGCAGCAGTCCTATATCGATATGGCAGAAATACCGATTATACTGACTTGGATATCAATATCGGTCGATCCCTGTTACCAAGTGTATATACCATATACACTTGCTGTTACTAATTACACTGGTAGCAGGTTGCTGTGATTACACAAAGTGCCAAACTACGATCAAGAAATTAATTTGTGTTGCAGTGAGAATTGGTAAAAGAAGCCTCCTGACCGGCAAATGAACTAGCCACCATGTACCCTCGTGATTTTTGTGGGGTTTTGGGGTTTAATTAGTAAGTCTGTTGTTTTAAGGTTGCACAGGTTGATTTAACATGCCTGTGCTCATGATTTTATGTCGGTTTGTTTGTCTAGGTGAACAAAACAACAATCAATTTTGCCGAACATTTTTGCATTCGCATTCCATGTACTTGTGGCTATTTCATTTGCCGGTCAGGAGGATTCTTTTACCAAATGCCAAACTGCGTCTCTACAGAGCCGCATCAGACCGCCGAATGAAAGTTTAACATCCAAATTGGGTTGCCCAAGTCTGATTTGATTGGTTAGTCTAAAACACGTGAGATAGTGGTCGTTCATCCCCAAAACCAATCAAATACGAATCTTTCCAACTCATCAGTTCGTTCAGGAAAAGTCATAAACAGTGTGACTGACTTTTATAGTCGTTCCGTCGTTCCCGCGTCAAATATTTCAACCGTAAGTTTCAGTGTTGATGTTCGTTGTCAACCAACTTTAATTAAAGGCCTGGCGAACGATACGACAGTTAGCCAAGGATGAAAAAAAGAAAATTCAATGCTTCATGGGCTCCGCCATAGCTGGTGTAAAATGTCCACTGAAATTTACTATTAGCATCAACATCATTTTTCAGCTTCTAGTTGTACAGGGTGATCCATATAAAACGCAACGGTACATAGATGCACGTGAAGATGTGTCACACAATGTGAATGAGGCATGGGATTTATTTAAAAACATTTAAGTATGACAGGGAACGTGTATGCAAGGACCTTTACTCAGTGATGCCCCCTGTACCAATATTCCATGTTTTAGCTATCCAGCTTCAGGAAATATGGGCTGGTTTATACAGCGACAATTTTCTCGCTTACTAGATTTTACTTGGTTAAAACTAAATCTGCTGGTTGCTTCTTGCCATTACCGAAGAATGTGGCTTTCAAGTTGTCTATGCGTGGTAACCATGGCAAAAACGCGGACGCAAATCTCCCCAATCTTCTCCTCGTGCCTCGTGACACGACGTACGATGCCTGTAACATGACAGCGTCGATTTATGACAACTTGAAAACAATTTTTACTGCTGTACAAGACGACGGACAGATTTCTGAATGCCGGTATTCGATGAGTTGTCTTCGATTCGATAACCCCGAAATGGACGCCATGTTGGACTTTGAATTCTCGCTGCGAGTAGCTAATTATTCTGCCGTCGTTTGATCACTGCTAGAAGCTGTTTTTTCAGCGAGAATGCCAAATTTTGGAAATAGCGTGAAATGGCAACAATGTTGCAGCAATGTTTAAAATGACTTGCACTTTGTTCTTATTTACAATGCATTTAATTTGTTGCCTATTACCGCATTCATTTAACAGAAATGGGAAATTAATCGCAAGTAAATAACGGTTGCCTAGCAAATAGCGTTCGGCGAGCGAGAAGGTCTCGTTGCATAAGGCGCCTTAACTGAGCAGCAGAATCATTAAAGGTACATACATCCATGTTGCCTGCAAAAACTCGGTTTTGCGACAATAATTCAAACGTATGTAAATGTTGCTTTCACATTCATTTTCTTAGTTTTTTCTTTCGTGCGAGATGATTTTGCGACATTAATTCTAACCTGTGTAAATGTTGCAAACGCCATTCGCAACGGCTCACACGACATACCGGAACGGTTTATGTCCCTTTAAGCCCCACAAATTGTCGAGGCCAGTGCTGTCTACATAATCGATGTTAATCACCTTTTTGTGCCGCTAATGGTTTGTACATTAATCTCGAGAACGTCGGCTCATTAATACATTTTTCTAGCTATGTTTGTCTGGATTTTATTATGACTCATTATTTCTACTTTAACCCCCATTTGGAGGCACATAAAAGACTGGTATTTCCAAGCATAACAAAATTATCCCTCACCCTGCCGAGATAACCTTGGTACTTAAAAAAGGATGTTAATTGGAGTTTTCTCTTGGTATCAGGAGGTAGGGAATGCTATCTAATATACGTATGGTCTTAAGTTGCATGGACTATTTGCGAGGCAAAAGAAGAAATGAAAGATCAATGCTTGCCTGGCATCCGTCGCTCACCAACGTATCGATAACCGGAAACCCATTGATCTGGCGCGCGACCCTTCCTTCCCATTAGGTCGCCAACCCGGAATACCAGAACATTTGAAAAAACTAATTGTGTTGCCGTGGAAACCAGGTTGTTTCTATGGCTGAAAATGATTATAAATGGATGAAACGACAGTTGTATCGTGTGTGAATAAAAAAAAAATTGAAATTCTGGTCGATGCTGTGGGGACAGCCTCCCATCTAGTGACAGAAATTAGAACTTTTCTTGTATTGGCGTGGTGAAAGCGTTTGTTGACGGCGGCAAATTTGATGCCTATCCAGCCTAGGCCGTGGAGATGCGTTTGTGGCGGTTTGGAAACGATTTTGCCAACTGAATAGCTAAGTCACACAGTTTTTTTCTTGGCTGTATCTCCTAATCCCCCCCCCCCTCCTTCAATCCATTCCTACATTTTACGTGTTTTGGTGCTTGCACGAGGCATTGCGGTGGATTGCAACGTTGCATTGTTAGAGTGCTGGTTGCTGTGAAAGTCCTTTTAATTTTATTAACACGGATTAGTTAAATTTCAATGGGTGATCTCATCGGGCATTTTTGTTTGAGTCAACTATACTAAAATTAGAAAACAAAAACTGACTCGTTTGATGTTGAAGGTATATACGGTCGAATTCAACCGACGTCAAAAAAGTAAAGGAACATGAATAGGTTTTCGGTACCACAATGTTCAGTTAGTGTGCACAAACCCCTGAG
>JAHWFP010184115.1:0-25497 GCA_023313725.1 Lithobius niger | reverse complement strand
GGGGGGGGGGGTATGTACTTTATACCTCTCAACAGTATTTTACCTTTGGCTTTCAAATATGTATTTTGTGTTATGTGTATGCATTTTTCCACTGTGCCCGTATTGATTGGTACTTGTTTATTTCGTTTTAGGCAGCTGAAGAAAAGGGTGTTGACTTATCAGAGATATTGAAAACCAAAAAAGGTGGTGATGGCGAGAAGAAGAGCAAGGGGATGTGCAAGAGAAAACGATGGCATGCAACGGTTAAGTCACTACTTGTCGACTGGCGGAAACAAGATGGCGACCCAGCGACAGATGCCAAAAACAACAATCGTGAACTGGACAAGGAGTGTTCCTTGGAGGACCTTGATCCCAGTGACATGACGTTGCTGCAACTCCTTGCATTGGTAAGCGACATTTACCAGAAGCTGATTTTTACACTTCGCGTGCAATGTAGCTATGTTTTGCGAGAAAAGCTGTACACTGAAACTAAGCCTTCTTGGGCATCTTTCCCCACTTTAACAGGGTTCAGACAAAAAATGGAGAACCTGGAAATGTCAGGGGAAATGAAAATAGAGCCAAAATATCAGAGGAAACAAGAAATTTGTTGAAATTTAGGGAAAATAAAGCCAAATTTCAGGGGAAACAAGAAAATTGTTGAAATTCAGGGAAAATAGAGCCAAATATCAGGGGAAACAAGAAATTTGTTGAAATTCAGGGAAAATAGAGCCAAATAAATATCAGGGGAAACAAGAAATTTGTTGAAATTTAGGGAAAATAAAGCCAAATTTCAGGGGAAACAAGAAATTTGTTGAAATTCAGGGAAAATAGAGCCAAATATCAGGGGAAACAAGAAATTTGTTGAAATTCAGGAAAAATGGAGCCAAATAAATAACAGGGGAAACAAGAAATTTGTTGAAATTCAGGGAAAATAGAGCCAAATAAATATCAGGGGAAACAAGAAATTTGTTGAAATTCAGGGAAAATAGAGCCAAATATCAGGGGAAACAAGAAATTCGTTGAAATTCAGGAAAAAGACAGGCAGATTAGACAATGGCATTTTTTCAAATTTCCAAATTTCATTGAGTTTAACACTAGCTCAGAAACAAAATCCTAGGCCAGTAACAAATATTTTAATTTGTGCTTTAATATGTTCAACTATTTTAGATCCAAATCTTAGGCTATTACCAATACCATTGATGAAAATGCGTGTCGTCCTGTCTCTTAACAGCTATTTTGTGGGACGTTGGATTATTTTCGTACAAATATTAATAAAAACATTAGCTACTGCCTGTTTCCCTAACTAAACACCTTGTAAACACCTGGAAATTGCAATTGGATGCACCTGGAGATTGTCAGGGAAATTGAGAATTAAAAAATTGTCTGAACCCTGTTTAATTGAATTAGAACAATGCAATAAATGTTCAAGAGTGTGAAGGCGCTTTAACAACTTATTCAGCTATTTTCCGTATATTGAGTAGAATACATACTTTGTCGAGGCAATACAAATTCCTCAGGCCCCGTGGCAAGTAGTGTGTAATTCATTCATGATGGCCGAATGGAACCCATACAGGAAAAGATACTTTGGTTCGCTGAGAACTACGCAGGGTTTGAAAAAACCCCTGGTTTTCCAATCCACATGGGTTTTTTATGAGATTTTTTCAGGTTTTATCGGGTTTTATTTTCACCGCGTTTTATAGTTTAACTTTAAGCTTCAGTTTTAGTTTAGGAGTGTTTTAAAGGTACACTACTAGCGGGTGTGGTTTTGTTAATGTACTAACATAGTAATGCACTTGCCGTTGTAATGCACCACTGTTTTAACAAAACGCTTCCTACAACCAGTTACCAAGTTGCAAGTAATTAGTAATTTATTACAAAAGGTAACCTTTTTTTTTTAAGCTAACTGTTGCATAGTTTTAGGTTCTAGGAAACATTAGGTGAATTAAGTGGAAAAAAACACTATTGTGTTTTATTCCGAGTTTTTTCAGGTGGGTTGGACGGGTTTATTCAGGTTGGGCTTTTTGGGCACACCCTTCAACCTGCAAGTTAAAAAAAAAAATAGTGAGGGCCAATCTTGTATTTTTATTGTTACTTGAACGTATTGGTGTTTTCGGCAAATTTGCTACAAATTTAGTGGTTTATTATTTTTTTAATTGTTAAATGTACTATTTTATTAGTTTTCTCAAGTCGACAGCTTGAGTTGTTTTCAACTTCTTAGCCTTAACCATAAAGTCAACATTAGAGCGGAAAGCTTAGCCCAACAACGGAGCATGTGTGGAGAGCAGCTAGGCTATGTCCTTTGCACATAAATTTGCTTACCATAGTCATTTGCACATGAGCTTGTAGTTTTCAAGCGAAAATTTGGCAAAATCACTACAGAAGTTAATAAAAATAAAAATGAACTAGCGTGTAGTTTTTTTTTGGCAGAGTGAACTCCCTGAGAACCAGTCTTTTTTTCCCCATGATGATCAGTAGAATAACTGATTACAATGTTTTAATGATATTTGTTTTGTTTTGTGTTATTAGAAACATTAAATTTGCTTCTTACGTTGGACCTACAGGGTTTAAAATTGTCGAGGTTTAATTATTAATGGACAAAAGCTTTTCACAACATATGGGCCATTGTTTAAGTTCACAATGATATTCATTATTCTGAAGAATAATTTATATACAAATAAAATATCGTAAAATGTTGTAAACGAGCCATAATTTAACCAAAGCTCTGGCTAAACCTATTTGCGGCTAGTTGAAAGTTAGCCGAAGTTTTCATTGAGCTGCCCAGACAGAAGTTAAAAGAAAAAAATCTCAATTCTTTATTACCAACAACATCACTCCACACAACTTTTCAAACTGTTACAGCTACTTCGCAATGAGTTTTTTTTTTTTTTAATACGTTGGTGCATACCTTGAACAGCTAGCCATGCATTCGATACGTACGTTAACCACCTGACCTTTCCATCCACACTCGCTGACTGGTTCTTTGCAACCGTAAGCAACATTTATCACTGCTCACAGATGTTGCTGCTATCAATAGGCCTAAGTGTCATTCATTCATCCTCTTACAAGCCACAGTAGGCCATAATTGAAGTTAAACAAACTCGTAGGCCACATCTATCAGCGTGGGCGGAACCTCTGACTTGTAGTGCACATCAGTTTTAAAGTCAGAAGGAAATGTAGATGTAGGTGGATGTCACTGCCGAACTCTTGAGGTCTAAGGTTGGTAAATTTGGGCCTTTTTATGTTACCTTTTTACTGCTGCAAACATTCTGCACATATAACAATGGTGGTCGTTATCTTGAGCGCAACGGGCCTGCCTTGCACTATAAAGTAAATGGCCGTAGACCACAAAATTGAAATATTGTAATGATTTGATGGTACCTGGGATTTTACACGTGCCAGTCTGGTTTACCCAGTAGGACATTATCGAAGTACGTAAACACTTTCTTTATTGCATTTTGTTTTTTAATTCTAAATCTTGCTTTAAAAAACTATTTCTTTGATTCATTCAGTTGTAGGAACTAGTTTTCCAGTTTTCTGTTGGTGGGGGTGGGGGCTACTTAATGCATGCTTTTTGGTATTATGTTTAAAGTATATTGCAACTAATTGTTGAATACTGCTTTTAATTCTGTTTGGCAGGGGCCTGGCAGAGCCAGCTAGGGGGAATGGGAGAGCGCTATAAGCTGCCCCAGCAGGTTGCACAATGCTCCCCCCTGAAGTTTTTTATGCTACTTGTGGGCCTATTTTTGGCCTCCCTAGAACACGTTTGCAACATTATTAGGCACATTTTGGAGGTTTTTCGTACGCATTGTTCAGCATGAGAGGTAGTAAAAACTTAATTGCAACAAAATTCTATTTTTTTAATATACATTGCTTTACACTAACAAGCTTTTAAAGCAAGCAGGTCGCTAGCAGAAGGAAAAATAACTTTTAAGGCAAAGTCACAACGTGCACTGCGAACCTTGTGAATGTGAGCAAACACAGCCCAATGGTCAGAGTGGTTGGCTCCCAGCCAAGTGAACACCTGATTGAATCATGCAACTAACTACAATGCGATTTGCAAAAATAAATAATAATAAAGTCTGATGATCCCAAAAAGCTTAACACTTACTGTTATATCATGTAGTAATTCTTTAGTAACTCATTAATTTATTTAAATGTGCACAACATCCTTAACTTTCCTCATAATTGCCGGGCTGGTTCATAATTTACCCAAGTGGCACTAACTTCTTCCACACTGAAGCAAAATCCAAAGCCGTGCTTCGATGCAGTCGCAACTTCGCCTAGACCCTTACACAGACTCTCCCGAACACAGACGACTGGGTTTTCAAGTCCTGTTGGACTCCGGGCTTGAGGCCCAAACCCTGAGTTCAGTGTGGACGGGCACTGGGCACTTGCCTCTGCACTTTAGTGGAACTTTTTGGCTGTTGCTGGCTCTGACGGACAATAACAATTAGACAGGAGAGGGAGGGGAGGCACGAATAGTGACTGCATTGTTCTTGTGAAAAATAACATAACTAAAGGCCTGACTTTTGGGTGCTAGTGTGATTGGTGTTTGGGTTTATCATTACGAAGCTTTGGGTTTTCCTGTGGACTTAAGTCGGGCTTAAACACCAAACGTGATTTTCCGCACCAATGGGAAGGGGTGTTTTGGTTACAACTCATCTCAAGTCATTATAATTTTTTTTATTTCTATTTTAGAATGCCCTGGACTTAACAGCCCCAGCAAGTGACATTCTGCTCAAAAACAGGAAAAACAATTGGGTCCAGCTATCAGGCCACGAAGGTAAGAGTTCAAAGCCAGAATAAGAGTGTCAAATAAGCTAACCATCGTGTACTTTGAATTCTGAAAGTTCGAAAATCCAGATTTTACAAGTAAGGGCGCGTTTATGCAAGGACAATTTTCTTGCTTACTAGTTTTTACTTGGTCAATACTAAATCTGCTGGCTGCTTCTTGCCGTTGTCGGAGAATGCGGCTTTCGAGTTGTCTATACCTAGTAACCATGGCAACAACGCCAACGCAAATTTTATCTTCGTGCCTCACGACACGACGTACTATGCGTGCAGCATGACAGCGTGATTTATGACAAGAAAACAATTTTTACTGCAGTACAGGACGACGGACAGATTCCTGAATACCGGCATTCGATGGTTTATCTTCGATTCGATAACTACGAAATGGACGCCATGTTGGATTTTGAATTCTCGCTGTGAGTTGCTATTTATTCTACAGTCGTTTGATCACTGCTAGAAGCTGTTTTTGTCAGCGAGAAGAGCAAATTTTGGAAATAGCGTGAAATGGCAACAATGTTGTAGCAATGTTTAAAATGACTGTTACACTTTGTTCTTTGTCCGTGTTGTTATTTATAATACATTTAATTTGTTGTCTATTGCCGCATTCATTTAATAGAAACGGGAAATTAATCGTAAATAAATAACGGTTCTCTAGCAAATAGCTTTCGGCGAGCGGAAAGATCTCGTTGCGTAAACGAGCCCTAACGCTTAAATTCAAAAAAAGAAATACACCAGCGTATAATTGTATACACTATCGAAAATTCGCAGGAATACGATGGTGTATTTCTGTTTTTGAATTTAAGCGTTACTTGTAAAATCTGGACTTTAGAATTATGAGTGTGTGTGATTCATCCATATTGTTAGGCTTAGTTTTTTTTTCTCTTTTTGCACAATTGTTAACTATGCTTTAATTGTTCATTACAAGCCAGTATATGAAAATACGACGCAAAAGTTCCTGGGAAATGAAATCAGTAAATATAGAATAATTATGGCTTGCTAAACCATCTTGTACCGGTTATAAAAAATAATAATATTTTTTCGGCAAAACATATATTTGTGTTTCATTAAAATTAGCCACCTTGAGCAAACCTCTAGAAAATGTTCAGGTAACCCAACGTTCAAAATATTTTCACGCAGTTACCATAGACAAAAAAATGTTTCGTAGGCTACAGCGCTGCATATCCCTGTGTCCGCGTCTGCATTCAATGTCAGTTAGTAGTTCCATGGAGAACCCCTCAGGGTTGGAGACCCTCCAACTTTGTAACCCTAGTCAGCCCAATATTTAGGTTCCTGAAGTGTGATACTTTTGTGTCAAGTTTTTTTGTTGTGCGTTAATTTCTGATTGTTATGGATTTTTCATTCATGTACTCAAAGCTAGCTATTCACTCTTTTTAATTTCCTGTACTGATTTATGTTCTCCTTTATGGACGTTGTTTGCATGACTTTTATTTTAAATTACATTTTACGGTATTTACACTTGTGGTTCTTTGTCTTCTATAGGCTGTGCGTAGGATGTGATTGTCTTTTACTAACAGAGCTTTCACATGATAATGATGGGAGACAACGCTGTTATGTCGCTTACTTCAAAAACCTATTCCGTTTCACAGATTAATTGTTTTCCAGAACCAATTAGTTAAAGCGTTACGCCTTGGAAAGATACAGATAGCATTAGAAAATAATGTGTCGTCGTTTAGTATCGATATAGGCGTATCAATGGAATCTAAGAAAATTAGCCTCAGGCTTGGCACTGGTATTAGCACTCAGTTCAAGCTTAAAGTGGTAAAAGTAGAATTACGGACCCCCTCCGTTCCCTGGATGCCTTCTTGATAGATATTTTTATGGTAACTGTACTTGTGCAATTAATTAGGTATTCATTGTTTTTAAGCTGTAGGCTACTTAATTGTTGACTGAAATTTGGATGTAACCTTCTTACCCCGAAATGACCTAAAGCGTTGTTCTTTGAAGATAAAATTAGTAGGCTTCTTATTGTGTCCTTTCCACCTTCAAGATCGTTCAGTACTATTTCGCGCAGATTTGCCACATGCATGGACTAACCGTAACACGAGCGGTATCTTTTGCACCTATTTATTAATCTAAAACGTATTTAAAATCATAAAAGCAACCTATTTTTAAGGTAGGATACCCCAGAAAATAGTTACGATCAGTTGTTCTGCTATTGGCTTCATGGGGTTGTAACATGTAATATTATCACGGATACTCCATCGAACCCTACTGCTGTTCTTTAAGCCGCTGCGGGCCACACATCAAGTTAGTTTCTATGTTCACAAAAAAATATGCGGCATAAAAAATAGTGTAAATACCAGCAAGCAGCGGTTACAGTGGTCACTTATTGACCGTCACGTTATAACACGAAAAACAAACAAACTCAACAAAACATCCTTTGTTGGGTTGAGGTCGTTGGTGGTTTTTGTGTTGCAATGTGGTGATAAAAAAAAAGAACTTAATTGAAAGATGTTACCCTGCATGATTTTCGATTTTGTTTGTTTTGTGCGTACTAGGTACATAAACATGTGGCTGGTGACCCTGCCTATGATTCGGGACCCCCCAACTTTCACCAATGTTGGTTGCCACTCGCCAAATGGTGAGGGAAATTCAGTAGTTATCGGCTTGATGTTTAGCATTACTGACCATAACAGCGACTGATGGACAAACCCTTATGTTGAAATTGTCATATCTCGGGAACCACACTTGCTAGAAACAAGTGGTTTGTGTTGTTGTGTTTAGAATTACAAGGGCTATCCAACCAATCATGCAGTATTGTTACTAATCTCTTTAGCTGACTGAAATTAGATTAATGAAAACAATGTTTAAACATTAAGTAGCAGCACACGTGCGCAAACTGTTTCTACATGGTGAGGAGGTAATAGACAGTGGCGAATGAATTTTAATGTTTACCGGGCAAATGGCGAATGCCACACAATTCACATTCGTGATGGTTTCTTTCTCTCCCCACTCCCGCTTCTGTCTCTCCCATGATTTTGTGTAAACTGCCCCGCCGCCCGGCCACCTTCACTCCATAATCAGAAGATCATACTTCCTTGTTTACGTGAATATAACTGCACTTTAAATAGTACACCTGTGACTTCATGCGGCCCTTGGGTCTGCATCTGCATTCATGTCAGTTAGTAGTTCCATGGGTGGGGCCGGGGTCCCTTCGACTTTGTAACCCTAGTCAGCCCGATGTTTAGACCCCTGAAGTACGCTTCTTTTGTGTCGAAGTGTCTAAATAATTTCAATGTGTTTTAGTCCAAATCCCCGAAACTCCTTGCCCAATTTTATTTACAAACTTGTATCCACAAATAAAGCATCGAATTTATTAAAATCAAGCTGCTCTCACCAATATAGATATCTAGACAGACTGTTTCGCCCTTGTTTGGGCCCGTCAATAGAGAATACTCTGTGGATGAAGGCATAGGAACCTTACTGGAGGTAAATTAATCACCATGGGTGAGAGCAGCTTGATTTTAAGTGATCAACTGCCATTAATACGCGTAAATGTGGGTGTCTAACATTCAGTAGAATAAGAGCCCCATACAAGCAGTAGTTTCTGCTTTTTAGCTTGCTGAAAGCAGTCCGGTTTTGTTAATTTACGACTAGCAAGGTGCCTATGCAGAGTATTCTCTTTTGACATGCCCAAACAAGGGCGGAACAAGTCTGTCTAGAGATCTCTACGGGTGATTGCAGCTTGATTTTAAGTGATCAACTGCCATTAATTGGCCTAAATGTGGGTGTCTAACATTCAGTAGAATAAAGCCCCATACAAGCAGTAGTTTTTGGTTTTTAGTTCGCTGAAACCAGTCCTGTTTTCTTAATTTACCACTAGAAGGTACTATGCAGAGTACGGTATTCTCTTTTGACGTGCCCAAACAAGGGCGGAACAAGTCTGTCTGGTGATCTCTACGGGGGATTGCAGCTTGATTTTAAGTGATCAGCTGCCATTAATAGGATAAATGTGTGTTTCTAACATTCCGTAGAATGGAGCCCCATACAAGGAGTAGTTTTTTTTTGTTTTTTTTTAGCTTTCTGAAGCCAGTCCGGCTTTGATCTTGTTAATTGAATTGTGGAAAATAAAAACTAGATTAAAAACTTGTATTTGAAGTGTAAAGTTTAAAATGCAATGAGCTAGCATAGTTGTATTGGTAGTTTAATGACAAAGGCTGCCTGGTAGAAGTTAGTGTTTATTTCATTTCGTAATCTATACATTACAACGCGTGTTTTATTTTTCAGGTGCCTTTGCTCCAGCAGGACCTGGTACAATCTGGAAGAAGCGGACGTCCAAAGACGACTGTGAAGTGAAAGCATACGAGAATTTAATGAACGACAGTGCATCCGACCTCGTACCTCGCTTTTATAAGGAAGTGGAGTGGAATGGAGATTGTATCCTTACTGTGCATTTGTGACATTTAGGCCATCCCATTTCCAAGTGAAACTTCCGTCCCTAATCAACTGCATAAAGCGAAGATTTATAGGAACTTTGCCATGTGCGTTTGGAATTTTAGCAGAGTTAACATTTTAGTGATAAATGATTAGGTGCCTGGGGAGTGCTGGAGGAGGAGGGGGGAAGGGTGGGGATATATGCGTAAGACATGTTGCCAAAATGTAACGAACAATAATTTAAGGGTGGCAGGGAACAGATGAAAACCTTTACCAACTCATAAGCTTACAGTAAAATTGCTGGCCTTTATTTTCATGAAAATAACCTTTATAACCTAGGCTATAAAAATACACGATTTTTCATAAATATACTGACAAATGTTGGGTGGGTATAGAGTGCACAGAAACAAGCAACTATTCCCCCCACCCATGTCTGAAATAATGCAGTCGAGTTTGCACTGTTGCAAAACGCCTACAATGTTGTGAACTTGTGCCTAGTTATGTTCTGATATCTTGTAAAATTCCGAAGGCTCGACAAAGTCAAAGTTCGCTCACTTTCACACACTAAACAGTAGACATGCATACACTATGTCATGCTAATTTTCAACTCCACAATCTGGTGTCTTCTGTGTATGTGTAGTGTGTGAAAGCGAGCAAACGTTGGCTTTGACAAGTTGTCCGAAATTTAGAAGTTCAATTTATCACAGTATGTTCCGCAACCATGTTTCTAGTTCGGATATCTTGGGCGTCTTTTGATTTTTCCCGAAAAATCTGTTTTTCTTTAGCCCGTCTCACCAAAACATCGTTGATATCTGTATGAAAGTCAAGTTAAACATCAACAAAATTTACCTCCAATTCGCTCATTTGCACACTACAGATTCCACCAGTCTTGGATAATTTGGACTATTGACTACGTTTTTAGTACAGTTCTTTTCTCTGGTTACGTGTCAGTGCAGTTACGATTTGAATTTGCAAACTTCGTAGCCCCCCGTATTCAGTGGGTTGCTCTCTCTCTCTCGAATCTTCCACTTCACTTGCAATCTTTTTTCCAGGTTTCTCCCTACTAGGTGCCCTACGTTCGGATTAGATGGTCCCTGAATATTCTTGAGTGGAACTCGTTGATGTTCATGGATCTTAACCGTTAAAGTGCTGAGGACGAGTATACTTGCCAAAAAACAAGCATAGCTTGGAGTCCTAAAAACAGAGTCCAAAGTATGCATGAGATGGCCAACAATGGAGAAGCGACAACAATACTAGGTTCTCTTAACAAGCCGACTCTAGAGACAGCCGTGGCCGAGTTGGTAAAGGCGTGTGCCTGAAAAAGAGCTCCTTCAAGTTGGTAGTTCGAGTCCCGTCCAGGTTACCCCTAATTTTTGGGGGATAAAAAATTAATTTAATGTTGACATAGTCTTGTTCTAACTCCCTTCCTAGTTCCTCTAATGTACACGGCACTGCAGCCTTGCACAAAACCCTGTACACCGCCTCACTCGTATTCCTTACTCTCCCTAGGGCTTGCTTCCTAGGGAGTGTCTCGTTGGTCTCTGGGTCTGAGATGTCATTTTCCTTCCAATCCAATCCTTCGGAAGATATCCTGGACCGCACCGCTGAAGCTTTTGAGGTAGCTAAAGGCTACTCTAGAAGCTGCTTTCCTCATGTTCGCTGCTTCACTCTTGCCTTCTACTATAACCTTCTTCTTGCTCATTGAGACCATGGTGACCGCCTTCTTTCTCGGCCAATTAAGCATCCCTGCTGAGTAGCCCTACTGTAAGAATTTCTTTTCTCGTCGTCCAGGTGGGGGCCTAGCTCTCTATCTCTCTAGGATACTTGAATTCCAGTGAGATTGATTCGGAATTCAAGTAGCCTACAGAGTGCTCTTCCGTTTGCTCCACTGTATGTACATGGTCGGTAACACAAAAACCTTCCAAAAAAACTGAGCTTTGTAAATCTGATCCGACAATTAACATGTCCCCTTTTCCATGACATTTCTATTACCTAATTGGGTGAGGCTACAGGCCGTAGGAAGCGGTGCGACTACTGCTGTCATGGCCGCACCACTTTCCGTGCCTTTTCATGCTCAAGCTTATGAAAACATCACGTGCGGCCATCCTTGTTTCTTCTCTTGAGCCGATGGCTTGATGCTGGGATCCCATTCTCTCTCCCGGCTGTAGCGAAAAATGTGCACCAGCAAAAATGTGACACTTTGTGTTTGTGGAAGTGCATGAACGATTTTGTCAGTGCAAACGAGTCACGAATGATAAAATTGGACCAATTCAGCATCCAAGAACATTTATGCTGCCCAGTTGCATGAATTGAGTAGGCCTATTGCGACAGGTAAAAACAAAAATGGTTAATGTTTTACTTGGTTTATATTGGTTAATAAAAAGGTACCCTCCGGAATCAATGCAACAGTGTAAAACCTAAAAATGATAAATATCCTCCGCCTAGGGGAGTTCATAAGCACCCTCTTACAAACCTAAATTATTACGTATTAGTTAAATGTAATTGCATTAATTTACAAAAAAAAAAAAAAAATTTCAACTGCAATTGATTAATTTGCAAAGATGTTTTAAATACAAAAAAAAATACCCAGTTTTTGCTAAGAAAACCAGCTAAAAATATGTTTTAACAATTTTGCAAACGGGCTCTCCGGAGGCCAAAAATAGGCACTAAAATAGGGTAAAATGCTTCAGCTTCCGGGGCTCAAAGCGCTTCCCCCAAACCCCCTAGCTGTACGTCGATGGCCTCACCAGTCTTGATCTCGTTCCTACGGCCCTGGGCTAGGCTTGAAGCCAGGACTTGCTTGCAGTCCAGTCCTCCTCAACAATGAGTAGATTATTAACTGGTAGGTAGGAACATTTTTTTAAATACTGAAGGATGAAAATTAAAGATAAGCAGTATTTGGTGACCCTTTCTTTTTTTGTTTGAAGTTTTACCACTGACATTAGATATCACAGCCTACCAGTTTAAATAAACAGGACTGAAAGCCAAGTGGGCTCAAGAAGGGTTAAATAAATATGGATCTAAACCTATTTATGTTGCCTTTTGGACTACCATCGACCACGACCTTTGAAACTAAAAGGCCGAAGTCCTACCGCTGAGCCATACTGACACAGCTCGTGAAAGTTGAAGTAAATATTGTCTTGTAATCAGCAAAATGAATCTCCACTTTTTTTCTGTATTGAGCAACATTTTCCGTTAATTTCCTCCTTTTTGTTTGGGTTCAATTTTTGAAATTTTTGCCCCATTTGAAGTCTCATGAAAACTTTTTTTTTTTTTAACTTGAGGGTGGTCGGGTCTTGGGAGGGAGATCATCATAAAACTGAAGGATGCACAGGGAAACTCAGTAAATCGGGAGGAGTGATGAGTTTTTCTGATCTGGGACACATTATAATTTCAAATTAACCAAGCAAATGTGACATACCAGTAGCAAATCCACAAAACAGTTATTGTAGCAACATGTAGCAACAACCACATGTTAGATTCTTTTCCCTTATTTAATGTACATTTGTTTTCGTACTGATAACCATTTCTGCAAACTGAAAACATTTGTAAAACTGAGTGCAAAACTTTATGCTTCTGTTTGGAATGGAAGTGCTTTGGCTTGAGTAAAACATAAACTTGATGTTTCTGTGTGGAACGGCAGAAGCTGTGGCCATCACACTTCTGTTTGTTTGGTTATTTTTATGTTTCTTTGACTCCTTACTTTTCTCAGACTACATCGAGATGGAAGACCTTCTCCATAATTTCAAAGATCCATCAGTCATGGATATCAAAATGGGCACGAGGTAAGTTGGTAAGCGAGAATGTATTGCCAAATTGCCCTGCCACTCCGTGAGATAACGTTAGCTGTTAAGTGATAAATAATCCCAATATTTTATTAATTAAAAAGTGACTTAGGTAAATGTCCTGTCTTAACAAACAAGTGGTCCATTTTGATATAATAGCATGCTATTTTATTCGATAAGGAAATTCCTGAATAGTATTGTTCCAGATATATGGAAGGAAGGACAGAGCAGGATGTACAAGGAAATTCTGCTCCTAATTACAGATACAATTGTCGCAAATAACTGTTTTTCGTTATTGTGAAGTAAATTAATTATTTTGGTGATGCATGGTGGGAAGCGGAGCGAATGAATTATTCATTTTGTCCTGGTGTGGCTATCTGTCAGTTTCAACAAGTCATTACACAAAATCAATCAAATTGATCCATTTTGATTGATTAAAATTGTTCGAAGCGATTCAATGTCCTATTTGTGGATTTTAAGTTCGTAAATCAATAGAAGTGAGCAACGTTTTTTAGGAGTTTGACATTCAAATATCAAAATAAATCTGGTTTCAAGAATCCCAAATTAATTATAATCATTATTCATGGAATGTAGCCATACTACTTAAACCAAATGTGCCATGTTGTGTTCTTTATGTGTTGTTGTTGATGTATTTTATTTTGGTATTGCTTTTTGCTCAAATTGGGCGTTGCAATTATTAAATAAATAAAAATAAATAAATAAAATAATCTGAAATTAATATAAAACTAAGACTTTTGCATCAAACGACACATCAAGGAACATACGTCACATATGTCTATCAGTGGCATAGCTACCTTAGGTGGGGCCGGTGGCAAATAGCCCTCCCCCCCCCCCCTCCTTAACCCTCCTTAATAGATGGGTAGCCCATAAAAAATGCACGGGCTAAAAATGCACTTCATTTTTAAAAATTTTTATTATAGTGAAAGTAAGGACCATTTTTTCGTACTCCAATCAAGTGGTCCCTACGGAAAAAAGCTTGAACGTAGAGAAATTATTCAGTTCGTGCGCTTTTTATGGGCTAATATTTTTTTAATGATAGGGAGATGGACGGACAGGGAGGCTCGAAAATATTTTTTTTTAAATACAGTTTATATCAAATTAAATAACTAGCGTTCTACAAAAGAGCGACCTTTGAATAATTTTTTTTCTGTCGGGGGCCCCTTGAGGCTGGGGGGGCCGTGGCATTCTGCTATCCTTGCCACCCTGTAGCTATGCCGCTGGTGTCTATTAATGGTTGACGACGATTGGAAGACAATTTCAATGGTTGAAAACCATTCTTAGTCAGTTTCTATGGTTGGAGATCATTCATAGACTGTTTCGATGGTCGGAGACGTTTGGAAAGGTTTTGTTGGAAGGGGGGGGGGGGTGAATCCGGTTTCGCCAGTTTGCTCCTGATTGTGTAGGGGTAGGAACGGCGTAGGCTGGGAGTGAGTGATGATGGATTGGAATGGGGTAGGGTTTTTCTAAGGAGCTTCATGGGGTTGGGAGAGGTGGGGGGAGTCTTACGGAGCATCTGATGTTATTCTTGTGGAGGACTCTTCCTATCTTCTCACTCTTGCTTGATCAAATGCCAAACAAATTTTCAAATTTAAAATGCCCACCATTGCCATGCAACAGCGAAGCAAACATTAATTCTGTACCTTAACTAACTAATTATTTTTAGCAAATCATTCTTCGTTCGTAGCCCTAGAACGAGCACCCAATTGTTACTAAAAGGTTTAGGGCTAAATGTCAGTTCACAAGCCTTTTAAGTCCCATAATGTGTGTTGGTCAGTGTTGCGATTTGTTCCGGTGTTCAGATGGTTTGGAGGCCATGACTCGGGTTGCACTGCTGCTGCTACTCGCTTTGTTTGGGGTCACGGAGGGCCCCTCAAAAAGGTCTCGTGTGGCTTTAAAAATCTGTCCTTCCTCTTCTAGGTTTAGGTTAGTAAAGAACCAATGATCGATTGCTCGATTTTATTCTCTAGACGTAACGTGAGGACAGTACAGGCGGTCATGGTTTCTTGAATTATGGAACAAAAAATGTATTTACTGCCTGAGTGACACCGGCTGTCAAGATTCAAATTTATTTTTGCTAGTTCTTCACAAAAAATACATGACTGTACTCTCGGATTCATCACTTTTCATACAATCATTAGTTACTCGTGCTAAGGTTTTTGGAACTTTTCTAGGGACTTTAAATAATTGATAGCCTCATATATTTAAGTAATTTACACCGATATTTCAGCAATAAACTCAACATTGTTCCATTGCATAAAATAGCCAAATTCTGTCACACAAAAAGATTTCCTTACCCTAATTCATGACATTGCATTTAAATGGCTTTTCCAGAACATTTGCAGAATTCGAAGTGACTAATCAAAAGGCTCGTGCTGACCTGTACCATAAAATGGTAAAACTGGACCCAAGTGCGCCAACGGCACAAGAACACGCCAACCAAGCTGTAACCAAAATGCGGTACATGACGTTCAGAGAACAACAAAGTTCTTCGTCTACGCTGGGCTTTAGGATAGAGGCTTTAAAGGTAAATTTTGTTTACATTGTTTAATAAGGCTGTACCGATCAGGATTTTTTCTGCCGAACAGATTCTGATCCGATCAGCTACAAATTGATTGGTGTACTGATCCGATTTAACCGAACCGATCGCTACAGATTTTTAACAATTTTTTTTCCTGGCTTACACATACTTGTAGGCTAACAAATTTGTAGGCTAATAAAACATTGGAATACATTTTTTTTACCCAATATAAAGTAAAAATTTGTCCGTTATTAACCTTAGCCTACAAAATGTAAAACATGTAGACCTAGCCTAATTAAAACAAAAGGTAACAAACATGTGGAGAAAGAGAATTTATTTATTGTCAAGGGCCTGGCAAAAATAGAAAATCTTCAAGTTTTTGTTCACCGAACCGATTTTTGCCGATCAGCCCAAAATCTGCCAAAATCTGTTCGGTACAGCCTTACTGTTTAAACTAATGTTTGTGCGTGTTTCATGTAGGTTTTAGCAGTTGACACCCTACCTCCTTATAGTTTAGAGGCATGAAAATTTGAATTTTGGGTTTAGAATATCAATATAAATCAGGGATGAGAAGCTTAACGATATTTGGCAGAATTCCTAGTTCTTCATTGAAAAATTATCGCCCATGAGATCTGTTTAGATCTGTTGTTTAAAATAAATGTGATTTTTTTTGGGGGGGGAGGGGGACCCGCCGGGGGGGGCGTTGATTAGTACAGATAGTGTTGCTGACGAGGCTTGATCACGTTAAACAGCTTCTTGTTTCATTAGCAGTCCTTTAAAAGGTCCCTGCACATCACGCATGCTCATGGTCAGTGTTGGTAGGTAGCAAACAAATTTACAGTATAAAAATTGAAATATCGCAAGTGTCCATAACCTGTTACATGGCGTTTTTATAGAACGTTATCATCGCTGATAAATGCGATGTGTGGAAAATGTTACTGTTTTTCATTTTGCGTTGTTCTATATATCGTTCACCACATCATTAAGTGGTTGACTACTAGTACTACTGTAGCATGAGTGGATAGATTGTTTGAGTGAGTCAGTTAAGATACACACCCTTCTGAATTTGAGACAAAATAGACTAATATTTCGCTGTTTTAGACTGTGTGTTAAAATGTTGAGTGCATTAAATAGTGAATGTTAGGAGTAAGACATTTTAACTCGCGGATCGCATCGGGAGTGTACCTCCAGTTCTAAATGCAAAATTCGAAATTTGAAATCTGAAGTTGGAAATTTTGCCGGTTGCTGATTGGCTATTTAAGTTTATCAGCATCCAGACAAATGAAAAGTCGATCTTACTTGACATACAGTTGCAGGACGACGTGGCTTCCACCAGTAGGATGTAAATACACTCCTAATCGTGCCCCTAAGGAGAGTCGCAAATCACGCGAGACAATAACTCACCCAAGCAATCTATATCCCTGACGATGCTAATAGCTGGTTGTGGAAGCTGTACTTTTGAACCGATACGATATTTCCTGGTTTTCTATTGGAATGCAGTTTCAATAATTTAATGTGCATTAATTGAGCATTAAGGATGTGTGAAACACGAAAAATTCGAGCCGAGCCAAGTATGCAAGTCGCACTCGAACAACTCAATATTTTCGCCATTTTAGACCGATTTTGGCATTTCAATATACCAAATTGGTCGTTTCGACGAAAGCTTTCCGATGGTGCAGAGAATAAATTAATTAAAAATAAATCTTTTTACTCGAAATCGACTTGATTCTTCTGTTGCAAACTCTGCTCCTGCTCAACTTAAATTAAAATTTTTATACTCGCACTCCCCTATCGAGCATCCCAATACATACACGTTTTCCGTAATGCTGTTTGTTGATATTGTATTCTGATGGCAATGAGTAAGACTGCACTGATACCAAGTTGACCGATCCAATTCCGAACCGGTTTTAAAAATTTTGCCGATACCTACACAGATATCCAAAATTGTATCACCAATTTTTTTATCAATTGTGTAGTTTTATTAAAAGTCCAATAATTATTAAAATGAACAATTTTTAAATAGTAACCAACAGTTAAAACATGGCTTGAAAGATACTCAATGATTTCCTGAGAAAAACGCTGTGAACCGCAAGTCGTAATCTCTAACAGTTCCAGAGTTCCAGAGTTCCAGAGCAAAAGTTACCGATTCGATATCGCAAATATCCGCTACCGTTTCGTTTCATTATTGGTATCGGTGCAGCCGTACTAATTAGTGCTGAAAATAAGTACTCTGTTGTTCCGTGTATTATAGTTTTATTATTTTGGTTGTTACAGTTGGAAGGTTCTGCTCCAGTAAAAGACCTGAAGTTAGTGCGCAGCTGGGATGAGGTGGTATGCACCATGAACCTTTTTCTGGCCGACCGGGAGGAATGCCGCTTACATTTAATTCACAGATTCACAGAAATGAAAGAAAAATTGGAGCGTTCACGGTTTTTCAGACTACATGAGGTAAGCAATTGAAATCTGATGTATTTGTTGCCCACCTCACTTAAACTTCACTTAAAACTTATCTTTTGAGTGAAGGAGTGCCTTTTTCAGTTATGAAAATTTGTGTGGAGACGGAGGGAAAAAAGAAAAGTTTCAGAGAAAGATCCATTCCAAATTGTTTTTGATCGGCTTGTCAGTGGCACTACAGATTGGATAATCCATTCTTTTTGTGAAATGCACGACCCAAAAACTAGTAACATCTCATCCGGTACCTACAAATGCATAACACCCGATTTCCGACGGCATGAAATGGCTAGTAGGGGGTGGCACAATTATCGATAAATGAATAATACAGTATCACAATAAAAAATTTCATCGAATATATTATCTTACTTTTTGTGATGTATCGGATTGTAAACTTGTTATTATTTCGTCATTTCGATTACAAAATTTATGTTTGTATGCAGTATTTATTCAGCTGGGTTGCCCATCGTAAACCTGATGAGTAACAAATGACATAAACGAGCTTTAGTGAAACTAAAACTGTACGATCGCTACAGGCCGACTGCTGTGATGTTTTTATTTCATTTTTTATATTGTTTTTTTCAATTCAACCATACCAACGTTGACACTCCTAAACTTGTTAGCCTGTAATATGCCTAATTAATTTATGAAATCAAAGATTTTTTCTTTAATTAATAAAATTGTAATGGTTATTTCGTCCTCAAAATTTGATTTATCTAGGTACCGTAAATCGTGTATTAAAAGCCCAGTTGAAGCTAAAGCCCAGCCCCTAAAATGCTGTAAAGTCAAAATCATGAAATAGTGGAGTAAAGCCCACCCCTCAAATTGTCATTTTTCTACGAAAAATTGTCTAAAAGTTATATGATGTGAATAAAGATAGTACTGCTTGCTATGTTTACTGGCCCCTTCTCCCTCTCTGTAGTTAGTGGACTCTTCCTTTAGCACCTGTACAATGCCTGGGTATCTCTCACCTAAGCCTCCTCCCTTCTTCACAGCAATTAAAAGGATGTAAAAATTGGATTCAGAGATCGTTCAAAAGCTTCGAATTTTCTGTAATAGATGTCCAGAAAGGTTAGAAAATTGATAATGCTTGATTTAAAGCCCACCCCCCTATTTTTGCCAAATTAACTGCATAATCCCATGGGCTTTTAATCCACGATTTATGGTAATATCGTTATCGGGATATGTTTTAAGAACATTATCATGCTAAAAAACTGTTTGTATTGTGCCACCCCTAATAGCTGGGTGGCATTAGCAAGCCGAGAGAGAACGAGGTGAAGAGCTACAACGTGCGCGTTGATCACACAACGAAGGGGCGCAATTGCCCTATTTTTTTTTTTTTTTTTTTTTGCCTGCTGATGAAAAGCAATGGCTTTTCAGAAATATTCGTCTTACTACCGTAAATAGCCTTGTTAATGCCTCATGGGTGCCTATGGAAATATTGTGAAAAGTGGAGGAGGGCGTTAACACGACTGAAAAATCATGGCCCCAAGTTTTTAAAACTGGGAAGGGCAATAACAAGACACTAAAGGTTTTAAGAGAGCTTCATTAGGTTACTTGTAGAACGAGAAGCAGGTGACGTCAAACAAATTATTCATGTAAAGCTTGAATATTGGCCCTTCTTGAAACGGCACTTATTTTTATTTGGCTCGGCCACGCAAGTGCTTTATTGCAACCACTACACAAGCATGTTTCAAATTGGAAAAGATGCCATTGATAAACATGCGCTGTGTGTCATGGAGCTTATCGGTAAGGATGCATCGATGTGCTAAAATACAGATTCCGATGTTGAAAAAACATCGGCCGATATCCGATTCCGATATCTCATGGTTTTGTAAACGCGGTCTCGTATCAGACGCTCGTGGTGAGGACACCTTAACACCCCCGAAGAAAAAACCTGAGGGCAGTATTCTTCTACACCAAAAGAACAATCGTCTATGTGGCGATTTCACTTTAAAATGTAAATAATGTATATTTTTTTTAGGCATAAAGCCGAAACCCTTTCCAGCTTAGTTGTGTTTTAGATGTTGACAACTCACGATATTTTTTATTTTGTAACAGGTGACGACTTTGCTTATTTATGAAAAATGTCCGATGTTCAAACCAGTTTAAATCTAACCTAAACTGCAATATAGCCCTTTAAAAACTAGCTGGAACATTTAATCTTTTTATTTGTGCACTTAATGCATTTTGGTAAATTTAACTTCTTGCCATGAACCCTACCGGAGCTCCAATGTTTATGTTTGTCTATTTTTTCGGACCCAGTGTATGATTTTATGTTTATTTTTTACAGCATCTCCGTCCAAACTCCGACCGTAGTGAACCTCTAAAAACGTAAACAAACTAGCTTTCCTTCGTTAAAAACATGCCTTGTATATAGCAATCCGTTTCCCAAAGTCAAATGTTTATTCTGTGCATTACACTTCGTCCCCCCCCCCTCCTTCAATAGTTGCGATGCATAACATCCTAGTTTATTTTAATAGGCCTAAAAATCACGTTGTTATGAGTTGAAAACTCACTTGCACTTTTCAAACCTGGCCTCTAAGTTTCCAAGTCGGCAATTCCCTTTGTCAATTCGAATCTATCCAACCAAAACACTGCTTCAATTCCGTCAGCCAGTCAGAGCGCTCAAGCTACCCCGGTCGTCCGCGCTGCCACACCAACTTCCGGTAGTGACAGCTCGACCGATTTGGGTCAGTCTCTCGGACTCTCTCCTCCTCCAGATGTCCGACTCCTCTTCCCCACACCCCCTCTCCGAAGCTATCCTCGGCGTCCGCGCCGACTTCCGGTAATGAGTATATAACCCCAAACCCAGAGACACTCGTTAGCACAGCTCAAGGATTCTCAAAGCTAGAGGTCACTACGCCGGTCGGGAGTGGAGATGCTGCGGTCCGATTGTTGCCATGCCGGGCAAAGGTGGTGGTTCGTATCGTACTTAGTTTAGCTTTAAAAGTTTAATTTTTGGACTTACATTCAAAATTTATAGTTTAAACTTAACTTAACCTCTTAGCTTTAGAAAGTAAATTTATGGTGCGTCAAGCCAAACGGCATTTCGGACGTTGGCGGCCGTAATTTAAGGGTTCACGGTCCCTTACTAAAAACCAGCTTTTTCATGTTTTTTTAAACGCAGTTTAAAGTAAACAAAGGACGGTTTGATCTTCGTGGGGTTTCCATTGATTAAACGCTCGGATCCACTTCATAGGTAGCTGCGGCTCTATAATTTAAGGAGTTGACTTATCAACAGCAACTCTGGGAGGTTTAATGCTTTGCAGTTACACGTAGAAACAAAACTGTAAAAACAGGTCTACTATTACTAGACAGCCGAGGCTGTTCGTAATTTAGAGGGCACTTTTGCGAAATCCCCTTGTGCCTATACAAATCACTTTTTCTATTTGAAAATGTTTTAACTGAACATCGTGTTCGTTCTAGTGTTGAATTTTATTGTAAATTCCCCGTGTTATTTATAAACTAATTCAGTTGTAAATTTGCCAAATGTAAAGTGCGTTTTGATTTTTAACATGTTTGTTCAAAAATAAAACCAGGAGTTTAAAACCCAGTTGGTTTACTCGTCCGTCGTTCGCTAGAAGTAAGAAATTAAGACAATTCTCTTAAACTTAGCTTAGCTAGCCTAATTTTCCCACCTTGGTGGCAGCGTTACCGCTTATTATTACAGTTAGCCTACAATATTAGGACATGTGTAGCTCCATTCCCTACGCCGGGACTGTAGCTGCTGTGCTTGTTTGAAACAAAAAGTACCCAAAAGTAATAGTAAGAAGATCTAGTTACACCAGGCGAGCGGCGATGTTACAAGCACCTACCCCGTCGTAGCATCCGCCGTTACAGTCTGATATGTAAGAAAGTAACGTGAACCTAAGTTACATTTTTCGTGGAGTCAAAAATAATTAAGCGCCTCTCGCAAATTAAAACAATTTTTAGTTTCTGTATATGCCTAAAAGTCAGCAGCCAGAAATTTTTAATTATATGTGCATCTGTCAGAACATGATTTAATAAAATTGTGGATACCCTTGTTTTAATATCTAAAAATATAACTTGAAAATGTCAACATCGGTGCATCTCTATTTAACGGTTGTGTGCTCCTTGCAGGAAATGAGCCAACCAAGAGAAAGCAGTAGGCCCATGCATTCTGCCAAAGCTTTAGTTTCAAATAAAACTGGACTCTGAAAAGAGACGACTGATGTAAAGAAACTGTAACAGTTTTACTGAAAGTGGATAAAAACGTGTGGTACAGCAGTGTTAGTCATCAAAATAGTCCAAGTCGTGAAATAATTCAAAGTAACAAGTTTTCAAGAACTGTTGCAAATTTGATAGGGAAAAGCAATCTCATTCTCGTTGGATCCCAGTGCTGAAACTGGGGTTGGTGCCAATACGACGAAACTATTTTCCGACTTTTAAGCAAAATTTATACTGGCCGTGTACTCAACCATGGGTATCAGCTATGCGATTTGTGATAATAATAATAACCTGTATGCCCATGTTCATTTTGATAAATAGTTCTGTGTATTAAGTCGTCACATAATAACGGATTAAATGGGAAGATCTCTGCCCTGCCCGTTTTGTATAAAGCTAATTCTATTAATTAATGCAGCACATCTGTGAGCCTTATTGATGAAATAAAAAAACCAATATAATGCCTAACATGGAATCGACAAATGAACAGTTGCTAATCATGCATAACTGTACATTAAACAATAAAGAATCGCATAGTACAAGAAGCCATTAAATACTCCCTTCATTGTTGTTACCTTAAGTACCTGATTACCAAGCATCCACGATAGCCATCATAGTGACAAGGACAAGGAGGGGTAAAATATCACTCAATCCCCCTCTAACTACTTTGCATCTCTCAACAAACGTATAAATGTAGTAGAGCACAGAAATGCAATGTCCACAAGATAAACAAGGTTAAAAGACTATTGTAATAACGAAAGGTTAAAAGACTATTGTAATAATGAAACGCATTGAAAACATTAAATTTTCCAACTTTGCCTGTCTAATGTCCGTTGTGGCTAGTTTTCTTGAGGCAGGAACTCACACTTTCTGACCATGTTGACAGTTGGCGTTTTTTCGTGAGCTTCGCAAGTTGGGTGGTTGCTATCAGTTTCAGTGGATTGTGGCTCCACTTTGTAAAAGTAGTTATTGGAAGGCATGAAAGTCATAATTTCCTAGTTCGGACCTTACGACTTAACTGCTTTCCAGCTACCGCTTCTGCAAGGTGGTGCCACACTCGACAGAAATTGGGACAGCCATCCAACACAAAATCCAGACACAGCTAGATCCACGAGAAAGCGCTAACCATCAAACAGGAACAGAAAATACAAGTTATTGCCTCACAAAGATTAGCCACACCACACATAAATGTGTTAAAGTAGTGTTTGGGAAGTGTTCCACAATAACCGTGTCCCAACATGGTAAATGTGATATCTGACTGTTGTAATTCCCCTTGCTCCATAGGTGTTCAATTTGAAGTGCCTCCATGAAACATACAGATTGATGTAGCAGTTATGGATGAGCGATACTCGAAAAATTTGTGCTTAGCTGAGGTTGCAACTTGAACTCGAACAATACTCGCATCCATACTCTAAACTCAAATCTGGTGAAACTGTGATAACGTCGTCAATTTATAACAAATTTTTGATATACTAAATTCATTGTCTTGAGAGCTTGCCGGTGGTGTAAGTTAAAAGCCAGTAACTCAAATAGTGTTTGGTTATTTTAAGTTATATCTTTAAAACTGGAAAACTTTGTACACTTTGAACCACATGATTAGCCTTCTGGCACCATCCGTAACATGAAATGGGAATTAAAACCTATTATTTCCTGAGTTTTTATTTATTCTTTTGCATTGGGTATTGCTATTTTGTTACCGTAGAAGTCTGAAAAATAACATATAATTCTGTGTTAGGTGTAAGTTACCAAAATTGAAGATTGATAGGATAGCCAAATTTCTGATATTGTACACCCCCCAAATCCGACCAAACAATTCAGTCAACACTATTTTGGCTCTCTTGTGCCTCTTGTCACTCAACTACTCTCTTTTGTAAATGCCAGAATTATGAAGAAATAAAAACTAATGCCCAAATAGTTGCATTATTTAATAGGGCTGTTCTGATAACGGTACATGTATCATATCGTTGCAGATACCATGGTATCGGTATCGGATCGGTACGATCCATTTTCAGCCGATACTTGCAACTAAGGCTGTACTGATCAGCATTTTTTCTGCCGAACAGATTCCGATTCGAACAGCTACAAATTGATTGGTATACCGATCCGATTTAATCGAACCGATCGCTACAGATTTTTAACAATTTGTTTTCTGGCTTACACAAACTTGTAGGCTAACAAATTTATAGGCTAATGAAAACATTGGAATATATTTTTTTTACCCAAATAAAAGTAAAAACTTGTCCAGTATTAACCTTAGCCTACACAATGTAAAACATGTAGACCTAGCCTAAACTAAAACAAAAGGTAACAAACATGTGGAGAAGCAGAATTTATTTATTGTCAAGGGCCTGGCAAAAATCGAAAATGTGCAGGTTTTTGTTCGCCAAACCGATTTTTGCCGATCAGCCCAAAATCTGCGATAATCTGTTCGGCTAAATCTGTTCGGTACAGCCTTACTTGCAACCGATACTAAATTAATTTTTTTTCTGTGGTTGTGCAACTTTACAGTTTTTTGTTCAACTTAGGCAATAGCTTTGCCTTTTACTCCCAACGGAATTATTTTTTTAAATGTATCTTTTGTTGTATCGTTATCGTATCGGTTTTGCCGACACTTTGCTTGCTAGCATCAGCATCGGTATCGGATATAAAATTATCCTAATTATTAATAATCCTGGCCTTTCTTTTTTTCTTTTCTTCAGGTCGTCGGCAGCAGTATTCTCATAGTTATGGACCAAGAGAAATCGGGTGCGTGGATGATTGACTTTGCCAAGACCTTTCCTTTGCCCTCGGGCACGACAGTTAATCACAGAAGATCATGGCAATATGGAAACCATGAAGATGGTTATCTCTTAGGGCTCGACAATCTCATTAAAGTAAGTCGTTAAAATGAAAATTGTAGCAACAATGCAAAGAAGGAACTGCTGGATGTTAATATGTCTGAGGAATTAAGAGTTCGATGATTTTGCAATATTTCGGCCTTGTAATGGTATTTGTTTCTGTTGATATTGGTATCGTGAGCTTCGCGATCGATAATCGAGGACCGCGGTAGCGGTCCTTATGTAAGCCTCAGCATGAACTTCCATGTTAAACGTCAAACATTGAACTCCTATAGTCTCACCCAGAATTGACATAGACCAACGAAATGCGGTATTTGGAGTCGTGTCGTAACTATTTCACCACATTACAAATTTTAATGACAACAATCAGACCGTTCGGCGTCCACAGCATGGCCATTTCTTGTTGTTGTTGTTGTCGTTGTTGTTGTTGGGACTCTTTGCCCTCACCTGGAGACCGAACCACTGAACCGATTTTCAAGTTCTATTATAGCTTAAAACGTAGGTCTGGACAAGGCCTAGGGCCTTTCGCAGG
>JAHWFP010184108.1:32153-42838 GCA_023313725.1 Lithobius niger | reverse complement strand
TATTGGTACGGCTGTTGTGAGGTTTTGGGGGGGAGGGAGGGGGGGGGTGATTCCAATAATAATACTTAAGTTAAACATTATTTTTTTTTATTTTATTATTTTTTATTATTATTTACTTAAATTATTAAACATGTTGCAATCTTGCAGCTTGTTACCTGATCACTTTCTATGCCCACATAAAAACTTTCCGAAAATTGCTGACGTATGTTCAAAATACTGGACAAAAAGTGTTAACCACTGTATCTCTTCCTTCCTTGTGCACATGTAGTACCATCAGATGGTTTAGTCTATCTAGTCTCACAGTCGAACGCAAATAAGTTGCATTTTTTTTTAATAACAATCTAAATTCTTAACCATTGTGATCTGTAATGATAGCAAGGGTAATAAAATTCATATTACCCTTGCTAGTAGTAACTATATTTCAACTATATATATAAGGAAAGAGAAAAATTCAGGTTTTGTATCTGCATTCTTTATGGGAACGCCACCAAAGCGGCCGCTATTGCCTAAAATTTATGAAAGTTGCTACTGCCCTTTGAATGTGGAAGCGCCGGTTTTTGCCAGCGCCGCCGCCGAGGAATGTTTCCACCAGCGCACTGCTTAGGGGTAAAAGGTTGATTTGTCAGGCAGGGCAGCTTACCATCCCATTCAGCGAGTGTGCAACTGCTACGCCACTCGCACTGGGCAGACAAGGGTCTCAATGGAACAAATGATTATGACGATCACCATGCGTTTATGCAGGTGTTTTTTTTTTTTTTAATTATGTCTCTAAAACTGGTGTGGCCGTACCAGCCGTACCGCTTCCGTCGGCCTTGCATAGGACCCATTCTTTTCGTGAAATTAACGATCTCCACGCACTTTTATCTTATTGTACCAGTTTATGCACTTAATTCAACTACAACTATTGCTTGTCAGGGCACAAAAACTGCCCATTTTCAACAATTTTGAAGCAGTTTTTCCCGCAGCGCTTTGATTTTTGTATCATTTTTCGACAAGTTCTATCTTTAAACTGCAGCAGTGGCAGTTCTAATTCAGATAAATGGATGTGATTAGGCTTAAATGAATGATGAAGATATATACTTTCCAGCATAGGTAATTAAAATGATTTATTTTAATTAGGAGCTAAGCTAGGTAGTTTATCTACGTTGTGGTGCTTTGATTTCTGCATCGTTTTACAATGCGTTCCATCTTTAAACTGCTGCAGTAGTAGTTCTAAATTAGATAAATGGATGTAATTAGGCTTAAATGAAAGGTGAAGATATATATTTTCTAACAAAGGTAACTAAAACGATTTATTTTAATTACGAGCTAGGCTACGGCAGTTTATCTACATTGTAGTGCTTTGTTTTTTGGGTCGTTTCACAACAAGTTCCATCTTTAAACTGCTACTGTGGACGTTTTAATTCAAATAAATGGATGTGATTAGGCTAAAATAAAAAAAATGAAGATGTATATATCTTCATCTTTCATTTAAGTCTAATCACATCCATATATCTAAATTAGGACGGCTATCGCACCACTTTAAAGATGGAACTTGTCGTAAACCGACGCAAAAATCAAAGCGCTGCGACGTAGATAAACTGCCGTAGTTTAGGTCCCAATTAAAATAAATCGTTAAATTACCCTTGTTGGAAAACATATATCTTCACCTTTCATTTAAGCCCAATTAAGTTAGTGGATCTTAATTAGCATTGGATCTTAATTAGCATTGAATCTTAACTAACATTGCAGCTGTTTAAAGTCAGGAACTATAATACACATGTGCACTCTTTTAGCTATGGTAATGGAGTAAAAAAGCACGGTAACAGATTATAAAGTAAAAACCAAGAAGTGCTATAAGATAAAAGCATGAACAACGTTTCGAAAATTTTCAATTTTCGTCCTCAGGTATGAATAATAGAATTAAAGCATGGCAAATGCCACTAAGTCATCCTATGTAAAAGCATCATCACAATAAAAATAAAATAAAAAGGTACAATACCATCAATTTAAAAGAATAAAAACCACCAATTTCCTCTCTCAGAAGAGGCATAAATGGCGGTTGAAATGCACCACCCAACCTTCGTCTTAGGAAGGTCAAGTCGAATGGCAAGGTGCATGCAAATCGGGTCACGTTTGTCAGGTTTGATCCATTCGTTGGCGCCTATGGTGGGTGCACAGTGTGCCTGGAAAAAGTGTCGAGCTTAAGTGTTTGAATTACAGGAAAATATTCTTTTAGATATTTATTATCTGGCACTAAGTGGTTACGAACAGGTGGTTTATGCGTGTGGATGACAGGCGTTTCAAGATTAATACGTGCTCTAGTTTGTTTTTCTTGAAACAAGATTTGAACCTTGTCCAAGGCGGGGGTGTGGCCTGTCAGGTGACTTGCCTGTTGAAAGGCAGTGTTGCACTAATGAATTGGATTTGACTTTTAATATGAAGTTTGATTTGTGGGATGCCATGCGTTCTTTAAGTTTTTGAAGGGATTGTCCTACATGGGATTGATTCCGTACATGGGATTTGATAAACAGTATTGCGTGTGGAAAGCATGTCGTCTGCTTTGTTATTGTCATTACTTGCATGGTGCATGGTCAGCTGCTTAATATTTTTGTGGCTGTTTGAAACAAGTCGGATATTGTTGATGCTAAGTTTTTCCTTAAGGACTTCAGCGATGCCTTTGAAGTAAGGCAGAGCAATGAAATTTGTAAGGGGGGGGGGGGGTGTTTTAGGGGTTAATGCTTTTGAAATTAATTTGTTGACGTACTCGAATGTGAACCCATAATCCGTTTTAGCTACAGCATACATAAACGGTCTAAAAGAACTTAAATGACGAATTTCGGCCAGAAAGGTTACTTTTACGAAAAATATGAATAGAACATTTTCTTAAGGAAATTTTATTCTAACATAGATGGTTTCCGGTTTAATAATAATATTAATAATAATGATAATAATAATAATAATAAATTATATCGATCGGGTGAACGGTTTAGGCAAAAAACTGTTTTTGGTCGCCATTTTTGGACGCCTTCTTGAAAACAGGAAACCTGCACCCCTTCATGAGTCTACATCCACCCTAGTAACGATCTCTAAGGATGTACCCGACACCCTGCACTTAACGGAATTTTTCTAGCTTTTGGGTTATCTAGTAAACTAGAGCCCTTTTTGAGCTTGGCTGGTAGACTATATCGAATAAATGATATTTGTAACGAATGTGCAAAATAACCAAATATCCTTTCAGTTACTTATTTATGCAATTAATATTATGTTTGGTGCATACATTGTCACATTAGTTAGTAAACATGACACAAAGATATTCACCGGACGTTTTATGGTTGCAAATTTTACTTCTCCATGAGCTAAACACAAAATACTGCGCTAGTGGCCAGTTTTTCAAGATGGCAGCCGAGTGGTCCTTTCTTCAACACAGTATATCTCGTTAACTACTGCATGTACAGAAAATTTCGTAGAATAATTTTCTATAGATAATTTAAATTCCTACAACTTCAGTCTGAACGTGATAGTTGATAAAATTGATATTTACGGAGATGCAGGCAGGAAACCATTTCTAGCGGCCATTTTCCTTGCTATTTGTCCACCATCTTGAATTTTCGAGTGGCTAATGGACTTTTTTAAAACAGTGCATTTCAATTCGCATATGTGCCAACTTTCATGCTTGTTTCCAAAAGTGAACGATTTTTCACCTTTCTGTCCCATTATAAGGGGAAACCCCATACGGGTATGCGAAGGCTGTTCATAAAATGCGCTATAGTTAATCAACATTACGCAAAAGTTTTCTTGTGCATTGTTGCAACATTTGCTCATTTCACTGCACAGTTTGTTCTGTATTGTTGGCAGTAGTTGCTTGTTGCAGTGAAACAATTCAATTTAAAGTGAGCGCGGAATATCTTGAGTTCGCTGCAAAACGGACACAGATTATCGATTGTACGTTTTTAGTAGCAGAGTGCCTTGTTGATATCCAAAATGGTTACCAAAACAATGGCGGCCGTCGATTAAAACCGCTCCCTCCAGGAAAACGTAGTCGCTCATAAAATACTTCCAGGACTCAAGATACGCCACGCACACAATAGCTCACGAAGCCGGTTTAAGTCATTCCATCATGTGCACCAAATAGAGGCTTTGAGGCTTCAGAATTATTGACTTAGCGGCCTTTGGTTTTAAATACTTGGCATTGGGGACCTTATTGATGTGAAGACTACGTTTAGGGGAAATTCCCGTGCGTTGGACTAACATGTCGTCTCACACTGACTCGTAGCTCAGGAGGGGGAGGGACAATCCCGTGGGTTTCATTATAATTTTGTATATTTAGCAATTCCTGGAACTTGCGTAATTTAATCCGTATTTTCTGTCGCGCAATTTCTTACAACTTAAATTCGGTGAATGTTATTTTTTTGGTAACTATAGCCACACCTGCTCTTTGGCCACCCACTACACAGGCGCTCGTGACACAGATTGTTGTTCTTGTTAATCAAGCTTTTACATTTTTTAAATCTTCGAACACCATATTTCATAAATTCAGCAGGTAATTTGGGGGGGGGGGGGGGAGTAGGAGAAATCATATTGCGCTGAGGGTACGTGAGGTTGACAACTTTAAATTTATTTACACTTTTTAGGTGTATTAACAAAAGTTAAAATATTCACACGAAAATTGTGACAAAGTCCACATTGAATATAACACTGCAATTTCATGTGGCCAATTTTTGTTAGGCTACTCAATACAAAGTACTTGTTTTACTAGCGTTTTATAATTATCTTTATTATTATTATTTGTAATTTTAAATCTGTGGTTAAAACTAACGTCGAACCAATAAAACTTAAGTGAGTCTACCTGTTACGGATTTTAAAAAAATGTGAAAGTCGGAGGCCATTATGAATATCCCGCCCTTCCCTCCCTCTGACCAGTCCGCCACTGTGAATACAGGACATCATTCGCTTTGCTCACTCGGTTAATAGGAAACAACACCACAAATACGCGTAATAAAATACTGTAATATATCGCACCCGAAAAGCAGCGAGGATGGCGCAGTAATTAACAGCAAAAGTCTTATACGAGCAACGCGTTCATTGTATCGTCCAGATTCAATCATAGAAATTCGGTGTACCATCCAGATCACCGCAAAGGTAAGTGATGACTCACTTTGTGTTGTTCTGCGCCATAAGAGAGGCGCCATCTCGACGTAAGCGATAGCCTCTAACCGACTGCAATGTTGAAGAGCTGACTTGCCGAAATGCGCAGTTACACGCCGCAATTTTTCGTATGATCGGCGTTGAGCGCACACCTTTACGCCGAGGAAGCGCTGACGTCAGCTACTGATCGTGTACTATTTGACGACGGTTTTTCGCTCAGAGACCTTTTTAGAGGTTAGCGAACTAAAACCGCCCTAACTAAATTAACTAGAGCATAATACCTTGTGTACAGGCGCACTACAAGTCACCCACCCGCATACTTGAATTTCGTCAGATCAGAATTGATCAAATGTGTCTGGTTTTTCAGGAGATATCGCTGACGTAAATCGGCTACACCCGTTTTTTGGTCACAACCGCATTAATTCGACGTGTGACACGTCGAATTAAAAAAATGGAAGTATTAAGCGAAAGTGACCTGCAAGTGACTGGAAGCGGCTGACTAAGCCCATTGTGTATGGAACGGCACCAGATTAGGGCAAAAAAAAATTCCTTATTTAATGGGAGCGTGCGCGTCACTAAAACCCTAGCATGTGACGCCTTTTTATCAGCGAAAGGCCGCTGTGGACAAATTTTCGCCAAATGTCTGCTGTTTCGTCATTTTTTGGCCGTCTTTGACATTCCAATACACCATGCATTTTAATCGCCCCGACGAGACCTATCCATTGATGGAACATTTAGATCAATAGAGCAGTGACACGACGTAGTATTATTGTATATAACTCTATGCTGGAGCCTTAATGGGTTAGCTGCAAGGGGCACTGCAGAGAGAAACAGATTGGCGTCATACTGAAGCCGATGCTGTGAAGAGTGATTTCTTAGACCTAAAACGCGCGATTTTTGTTGTTGGAGAAAACAACGTTATTTTAAGCCTAAGAAATCCACTCTTCCGTTGTTTTTCTCTCCATTTTTATGTAGTGCACCTTGTAGTTATGCCCTCCAAAACCCATACTGGTGCCAATCTGGTGCCAATATGGCGGCAAATGTCACTGCTCTATAAGGTAAAGCACTGAAAAGTTATTCAATAAAAACCAATAAACATATGGACAACCATACGATTAAAAAAAGATTGGCTGCAGACAATTTGTTTTTTCTACAATTGGAGTCGCAGACAGTGGCAGAAAGTTCTGTTTCTAGGGTTCGTCCGCTTACAAAATTTAGCCGTCGTGCCGCGTTGTGTGATGATGAGGATGTCGTTGTCCAGATGACGGTTGTAGAGATCCGTGAATATGTTCTCCATCGTGCATATTTGGCGAAGTTCTATGGTATAAACTATAAAGCCAATTTCAGTATTATGCATACCATAACAGTAATCACGTCTTGCAGAGTTTGACGTTATTTGCACACCATACTCTTTGTTTCGCTACATCGACAGACGGTGCGAAATAAAATAAAATAAAATAAACCGCTTGCCCGCATGATCGATTTTGTTGTTAAAATCTCGTTAAACAAAGCATTTTTTTTGCCTTTAGAGACAAACGATTTTCACATTAGATTCAGTGTCAAAAAACAGTTAAAAACGGGGAGGGGGTGGGGGGGGGATGGAATCGGAGGTATGAAGTGGAATTGGCCCACAAGTAACCGGAAGTGGCCAATAGGTGAACTAATTATCTATGGAAGAGTACTAGATAGGGACAACGGTTTTGCCAGTAGAGTCACCGTCCAAAAATTAGTTAAAATGAATAACAACAACAACAAAAAAATAATAATAATAAGCTTAAACGGAAGTGGCGGAAGTGAACAGAAGACTGAATGAGGCTTCACTTTGACGAGGTCCTTCGACCCGTAGCTCGTCCCGTCCATTTCTCCTTCCCTCTTTGGCTAACTTAACCTTAAATTTACCCTAACCCAACCATCCTGCCCCAACTTCAGCTAGGCCTAACCCAACCCTAACGCCTCCCAATGGAGAACCCACAGCCTGGCCTAGCTGAATTTGTCCCATCAATGCAAAGCTAACTCAGTTACTGAATTTATTCCAGCTTTTCCGATTCTCTCAGTCTCATAATTCTAACTTGGCCTATGTCGTCCAGCATTAGCGAGCTCTAGCAATAAACCACCAACAACTGACCCACCCAATCTGGGTTGCCCCCCACTAACCGGCCCATCTTGCGTTTAGCTTTCAGTATGAGATTTTCCGTACTGGATTTCCCAACCCCACCTACACGAACTGCACAGAAATCTCACTCCCTCCCCACCCCCATTTAAGAATTTCGCCTACGTCTAGACTTACCAACAACCCACTCACTTCACCATGCGCAAATTTGAGGGCAAATTTGTAATATGCGCTGTTTATTACAACAAGTTTCAATGATCAAGTTTCAATGAGGGAACAACCACCGCTTCCCCAGACTTGAGGGGCGATCTACGCAGTCTCGTGCTTGAGTTTAGAGTATTTACGTTGGTGAAACTAAGAGAAGATTTAGGAAACTTGGGACTAGGTGAGATCCCCAAAAAAGTTTGCAGCCCTCAAATCCGCCCCATGAAATGTTGTTGCGACGAAATTGTTGGTGTACTGTTAAGGCCTTTTGAACTTGCAGCGTAATTCTCTAATTTTGTTACAATGCTTTGCAACCAACTAATTTTTGTTATAAAATGAAAAGTCTTGTTGAGTCTTTAGGATGAAAGCGCTCGCATACTTCAGGTTATCTTGTGGTGCCGCTGGAACAAATGATATCTAAATCGTTGTAAAGAGCGCTACGACTATTACATTTCTCTGCAATCTCAGCTAAGGGACCGGTCGTTGTGCATCGATAGGGGATTGCGGGGGGATAACATTTTGTAGCCTGTCTGGAGAGGGCGCATACTTTTTTAGTCTGCTTCATGTTGTGTGTGTGTGGGGGGGGGGGGAGGTTATATTTAAAACTTTTTTTTGGGATCTCACCTAGTCTCAAGTTTCCTAACTCTTGTCTTCGTTTCAGCAACGTAAACGCTGTATAAACTCGAGCATGAGACCGCGCAGATCGCCCCTCAAGTCTGGGGAAGGGTGGTTGTAATTAACAGCACATGTTTCAAATTTGTTCAATGACAGTATTTGGTGCTTGTTGTTGTTCATGTAACACCGTCTAATGTAAGTAGAGAGTTTGTAGTAAGCTAGTAGTTTACAATGTTAAAGTGTACTATCAGACGTAAACTACCAAGAATTCTTTCCATGTTGGGAAAAAAATGTAAGACTGTTAATTGTGAAACTTTTTATTGCATACATTGTGGAGGGGATAAGACAGAACATTAAATAGGTTATGCGTATACGGAACATCAAGTCACACGCTAGTGTGTCGCCCGCCAAGATAAACGATAACATGCATATAAAATATATATGAGCATGGCGACCACGAGACACGTT
The DNA here is from genome assembly GCA_023313725.1 of Lithobius niger. Taxonomy (NCBI): domain Eukaryota; kingdom Metazoa; phylum Arthropoda; class Chilopoda; order Lithobiomorpha; family Lithobiidae; genus Lithobius; species Lithobius niger. The sequence goes on along the minus strand of JAHWFP010184108.1, from coordinate 34,314 downwards.
GTGTCTTTACAGCTAAGGCAGTTTGGATAAATAGCTATGCGACAGAAAAGGCTGAAACTTGTTTAATCGGGAGACTTTGGTCGCCTGACAACATAAAAGTCACTATTAAGGACACAGCTTACCGTTTTCTTGTTGAAAAAACGACGTGAACAACGTTGATATTTGCCTAATTACTTACTACTTACGACATACTACGTACTACTAACGCTTGTTTTTGTATCACGAAAATAAATTCTTTCATGCGGTGAATAAAGCTAGTTCTTAGCTCATTTTACAGGTATTGCTCTGGAGATGTGCCCTTTTCATATGGACCTTTCTAATTGGTCAATGGTTCAGGGGTTAGGGAGCTCCAAACGACCAAATTGATTGTTTTACATTGTTTTAAACATTGTTATTATGCAACAATGCCAAACTGAACATTACATAAATCCGTACGTTTGCAAGGAGAAACTTCAGTACTACTAATAAATCCTAATTATTTGAAAAAAAAACATTACTGCTGTCCTCAAACTCTAACGAAAGCCCACCAGAAAAAAAAAATAAAATAAAGGAAAAAGAAATGGACCAGAAAACTAGATTGGCGTTTCCATTTTATAATTACTAAGAAAAAAATGGATTTCATCGATTTGGACCAAAAAAATCTGATATATACCCCAAAACAAACCGCGTTAAGGATTCCCGCCCAGCTTTTCGGTGTGTGAAGTCGTGATATCAAACGCCAAGCTCTTTCACCAAGCTAATCCCAATGACTAATACTTCAAACGTTAAATGAAATATTGAAAATTGCGCAGTAACCAATTTTCATATATTTCATTTAACCTTCGAATTATTACTCGGTGTGATTAGCCTGGCGAAAGAGCTTGGCGTTTGATATCACGACTTCCCACGGCCGAAAAGCTTGGCGGGAATCCTTAACAAGTATTGTTTTGGGGTAGATATTATCTACTTTCGAGGCCTAGCTCAGCAAATGCATCTAAACTGAGAATGTTTTGCATTTTGAAGTAATTTAAAATGTCAAGGTCTAGCATTTGACATGCCTCAATATCCATGTTTTGTTGCTGCACTTTATGGGAATAGGAGGGTGAAGCTGAACATTTTTTGTCTTCGTATGGGGGGGGGGGTTAATTTTTCGTGTTGGTGGAAGTTCTGTATTTTTGGGTTTTCTTTAAAACAATTTCCCAACCCCTCCTCCCCAGCGACACATAATAACCGGTCCCTATAAGAACGATCTGAGGGAAGGATGATTTAACAAGATTCGCTTCCTCGTATAGGTGACTCATGTTTAACAATATGGACCGCAATTTTACGGTACCTACATAGAACTGGAAATATATCATCCGTCCTTTATACTGGTAATTTTCTGTTTTATGTTTTACGAACCTTCACTGCCATTTTTCCTGGTTTTTGGTAGATGGAACCTTTTTTAACGCTTTTTTTTTATTAATTATGTATGATCATTAGGCATGTTCGACTTTACGATAATTGGTAAACATGCCAAAGTTTTCTCTTGTTTAGTATTGAAGTGATACATTTATCACTGATTACCGTTAGAGCGAACATAATTATTTGCATGGCGTAACTTATTAAGAGTGAGTAAGCGACGAGCATTTGCTGTTAAATCTTTGATAAGAGTCATTTAATGCCTGGCGCCTTCATGGTTACTAGTTAATGTCCCTTCAATATTTAAACAGCGAATTATAATGCGAATTCGTTGCGTACTGAATTTAGAATGTCGACATTCCGTTTCAAGTTTGTGTCAAATTAATTAATAACGACTACGAATTTTAGTTGGTTGTTATTGCTTTTGGTATATCGCCCCGAGACTCATCAATTCATTTACATTGGGGAAAGAATCTTTCGATAGGTCGGAAAAGGTTGAACACTGTGAAGTCTCTAAAAGATACAACGATCGATTTTTGAGGCTGGGTATGGGGATGTAGCCGTGGGGGTATAAACTGGTCAAAGTAGTGTACACTGACTACTTGAAACGTGGGTGGATTATAACCAGATTATCTGAAAATAAGTAGTAGAGTCAGATTGCTAGACTAAAGTTGTGTGCCGTACTTCGGAATAATGGTTTAATACAACGAATACTTCGGTTTAGTGCATTACTATAAGGAATACTTCGGATTACTGGGTTTGTAGAAGGAACACTTAGGAA
>JAHWFP010184108.1:0-10179 GCA_023313725.1 Lithobius niger | reverse complement strand
GCACGTCATAGCTCTAGTGCAGACATTGCCTGCTACAACGGGCTGCTAAGCTCCAACACCAACGAGGTAGCGTCGTAAAGCACGCAGACCACACAATGGGGGATTGCAGAGGGAGGACATTCTGCTACCATTTTCATTTCATGCTTCCTACTATAATATTTCGCTGGGGCCAACTATAGTTTCATTTATAACTGTAAGCTTTTTCCGGAAACACGGATTCTTTCATTTTCGGACTTCAACAAAATCAATAAGGACTAAACAGACTTAATCGATTTATTAAAGAGCCAATGTGACCCGAAACCACTCGTCAGAATAATATTGTTATCCTATTTTTTAATTAAAACTTATTTTTATCATCGGCTCCCTAGAAAAGTAAAAAAGAAATAAAATTAGCATCGCTCTGAGAGCAAATTATGGTGTCGTATTAGACTAAATCAACTCCTGAACTCAGGCTTCCTCTATATTTTTGTTGAACGCCCAAACGACCTTGACAGCACGTGGCTGAGCAGGAAAAAGCTGAAAAACAAGCAATCAAGACACCAGCCAACTCAACAACCTCCCTACTGCGGGAAAAAAAAAAAAAAACACATTTCCAAAGGCAGTGGGCGATCTCGGTTAATTGAAGATCAAAAGTCAGCCCAAAATAACAAGGTCATTAATTCCGAGGGAAACAACTGCCTCTGCTAGCGCGAAATTGGTGTTTCTTGCCCAATTGGAGGGTGAGTTAGTTATTTTTGTCGAATCTTAAATTACAGGTTTATTTTCGTTTTCACGCTGATAACGAATTCACTCACATTCATGTGGATCACGATAGATGAGTTTGTTCCGAATTTTATTTGCAAACAGGTCGTAGTAGAGTGTAGACAACGAGTATCCTTTCACGTCAGTAGTGCAATCAAATGTGATGATAGCGTAGATAGGTTAAAGGGGGGTTGCCACCAAATGGCAGCATTACCAGGAATTAGGTTCTCTCGGACCAAGAGCAAGAGCTTGGCCTTCAACCCAGTTAGGCCTAACCCTCCACTTTTAAAATAAAGAAAACTTTTTCAAAATGATGCGGAACCAGCTACGATTGTTCTATCAAGACCTTTTTTTTTTCATTCGTAAAGCTGGATGCATCATCTCTCACATGCCAAGAACACTTTTCGAAAAAATGTTCGTTAATTAAAAAAAAAATTCATTTTGTTTACATTGCATCGAAAGTCCACGCTATTTACACCCAAACCACAAAACATGCTGGAACCACACAAGGGTCGTTCTATCCAAGAAATCTTCTCAGTTTTTTGTTTGCTTAATCTACAGGAAAAATTAAGGTGACGTTTTTTAAAAATTTTACTGTAAGGCAAGGAGTTTTGCTGCTAGAATTTTTTTCGTTTCGGTTCTAATGTTATTCCTATGGGCTATTGCACAAGAGCCACAAGCGTACTGAAAGCTGGTAATGCAGGCTGCAGCATCTATAGCCGTTTGCCGCTTTCTAGTTCTATCTAGCCCATACCTTCAACAGGCGAAAGAACACACAAATAAATTTCTTTTTACACAACAAGCAAGCCACGTGCCTCCATAATTATTGAGTGTAAAGTTGGTGTGCCCACGTGCACCTGGAAGCAAGCGGTAAAGTTAATGATATCACGGGCGTTTTTTCCTATATACCGACCGTTTTGAAACGCAGATTTTGAACTGCTTGATGGGCGCAGATTTTGAACTGCGTGACAGTGATATCGTTAACGTTGACCGCTTGCCCCCTGGTGCACGTGGACGCGCCAACTTTTAAATTCAATAATTAAGGGGGCACGAGGCTTATTTGTTGTGTAAAAAGATATTTCTTTGCGCATTCATTCGCTTGTTGAAATCAAGTGCTACATAGAACTAAATAATCGTTGAACGGCGCTATACCACACGCCGTGGCTGTTTGCTGTGACGTGCATATCACGTGACTGGGCTCGTCCAATCAGACGGCCAATCAGCCGTTGTTCTCGTTCGTCATTGGCTAACTCATGGTGACGTCACGGCAAAAAGCCATTGCGCATGGTTTAGATGCTGCAATCTGTCATTCGGGGAATTGTCATCTTTAAATAATATCAGCGGTCGTAGCCGGAACAAAAAAGAAATAGGGGAATTTTACATCAAAAACAAAGAGAAAAATAAGGATTTATTGACATCAAAATGAGGACAGAGAGAAGGAATTTGGATCTGGACGCAGCTGTCATCAGTAATTAGAAAAAATAAGAATTGTTTCATCAGAATAGGAAAGATACGGTTTTTTTTACATCAATAATTATGAAAAAAAAGGATTTTTGCATTGAAAACAAGGAAAAATGAGGAATTTTTATGGAAAGTAGCTAAAAATATGAATTTTAAAGTAAATTCTTATTTTTTTTTTAAATAAAGTTAGAAGTAAACCATTATTAGACTACAGTAACAATTGCTCCGCCAGATTGTGTTGTTATTTGATGTAAAAATTAGACTAAAGTAATGAACAAAGTTGTTGCTTAGCAGTGCTAATGAACTAGAACAGTAATAAGACTTTTATTTAAAAAAAAAAGGTAGGAAACTATAAGTCCGAAAATGGGGGAAAAAATAGAAAACCAAGGTATATTAGGGAAATTACGGAAATAAATAAAATTACCTAATATTTCGTAAATCCAGTACCACTGTACAATTCCCCATTTCATGTAACTTGATTTTTGGGCTGTACTACTGCAAATAGCTGGCGACGATTTCTCCAAGTGAAAGCTGCGTCCAGATCCATTTTAAGGTTTCTAAAGAGAGGAAACGGGTCTTTGAGCGTTGAATTACGTTGTGAATTAAAATTTACATATTTGAGGTCCGTTACTAGATAGGTATCGTAACCAACAACAACAAAAAAATACACAGCAGGGTTAATCGTTCCGCAACAGAGTCAGTGTCATGTCTTTCTGCGGCTTCGCTGCCTCAGTCTTGCCCAGGGTAGAAGAATGTATAGGCCGCATTATCTTGCCTCCCACAATGCTCCACAAAACGGCGAATCAAATGACGACGGGGCAAGTTTGCCAAGTGGCGTCATCTGTTGACAGAATGTGGAACCCTGGTCGGTTAGTTTGAAATTTCGCCGCTTGGTGTAGAAATGGGAGCACCTAGCAAACCTGCACTTCCTTCCATGTCAATAGTTGATTTAAACTTGCCTAATTTGTCTTGATCTGATCCAGCTTTACTGTAGGTGGCTGTGTTATAGGTAGTGCCACTCTTTCTCTCACAACGGTAAACATTTTGGACCAAAGATGTACCTGCTTTCAACGATTTACCGCCTGAGGGCGCTGTCGTGAAGTAACGGGAAGCGCAAAGCATCATGGGGATCAAAACTATTTAGCGTCACTAAAACAAATTGATCACGATACCAATACAAAATTAATCGGCTTAAAATATACCGTAATTCAGATGAGGACATTCAAATAATTTTAAGAAAGATCAGAACTGGCTGATCAAGTTTTATTTTTAAAAACCAACATTCAATCTTAAAACGGTTGGTCGTTACGAGTGGAGCTAATTATCACGTACGGTTTTGTGTTCGGAGAACGTTCGAGTAGCGTCCTCATCGCCAATTCAGGCTGAAGTTTCTTCCGTGGTTTACGCTTAGTGCAACGAACTGTATACAGTTTGAATTGAACATAGAATAGGTTCTTCAACTTCGGATGTTGCCCACGCACGAGTATTTCGTCTGTTTCTGCAGGTATTGTCGCTATTATCATGGTTGCCATGGCAACGATGCCGCCATGTTTCATTTCAAGTTTCGCCTCCTACCCGGACCAGACAACTGCTGCCTTCTGGTGTCGTTGGTGGAAGCAGGTCTTTTTTTATCCCCCGTTTTCAGAAAAGCGTCACCACCTACCTAATCTACCCTGGTCTTGCCTTTGGCTCGCTCCTGTTCTCTGCGTGGGTATGATTAATGCCAACGGTTCACGAATAAACTGCTGCTTATGGCCTTGAGTCAGTCATTATGTTGTGTTATCTGCTGCTTATTCTATAATTTGGTAAGTGATGTTGTTGACTATAGTTGTAACTTTACGTTTCATAGAATCACTACTGATGTTTTAATGTCTTTTAATCTCTCATCCATTAAATCCTAAACTTATTACTGATCACCATTAAACCCTTTATGCATATTCTCTTTCCTGCATAAATCCTCGTGGCTTCACGTGCGTACGAGATTATCATCGTCACCATCAACCAGTTCACTTCATCTCCTCCGTTGGACCAGGAGCAAGATCGATGGAGTGATGGTATACTGTATATAATAAGGTAGGTCATTCCCCAGCTCATTAAGTGACGTCACTAGAAGCGTGAACACTGGAGCCTTTCCGGTTTGAACTTGTGCGCATCTATGTAAGCTGTTGAGCTGTATTGTGTCGTCAGTGGAGTTAGCAAAATCAACAGCCAATGGCAAAACAATATGCACGAAGCTCGGAGTAGACACCCCCTTCCCCCGACCAGGAGGTTTGGCTGTGGGTCGAGGGGTTCGACAAAGACAAAAAAAGTGTAAGAGATTTGTAAATATGTAAACCTTCCAACGGATTTAAGGAGATTTATGGTTTTTCTGGGATTTAAGGATATACAAAAGATTTAAGTAAGATTTAATGATTTACATGGATTTGCAAAAGATTTAAAGATTTACATAAAATTTTGCAGATTTACACAGATTTACAGATTTGAAGATTTACATGGAGATTTGCACGTTTACAGGGATTTAAAGATTTAAGTAAGATTTAATGATTTACATGACAACTTTTCAAGATTTAGATGGATTTAGAGAAGATTTAAAGACTTACATAAAATTTTGGAGATTTACACATATTTACAGATTTAAAGATTTACACGAAGATTTGCAGGATTTAAAGATTTAAAAAAAGATTTAAGTAAGATTTAAATGATTTACGCCAGATTTACGTGATTTTACAAGATTTGTACAAGATTTAAGGATTTGAATGATTTACACAAGATTTATATAATTTACACAAGATTTACAGACTTACAACGGATTTATAAATCTTAAATCTTGGGTGTACGAGATTTATAGCTTTGTCAATCCCCTCGCTATGGGTGCGTTAATCACTACTTGGCTTCATGGCATGGTTTCCCGGTTTTCTACTGGCTAGCATAAACTGATGAGCCGATGACGTACACCCAATGACGTCACGCTTCACTTTGGAGAAGAATGCAAGATGGCTAACCTTGCGTGCTCGCACGGCTTTTCACTCGACGTTCTTCAATTCTCGACCCTGACCAGGCTTCTATCCTACCATCTCCGTTCAGTTTCACCTATAAGGCTGCTGCTGTTCCATGCTAAGACCTGACCTGGCCAGACCTTCGATGCCATTTTCCGTAGTAATAAGGCTAGCCATTGCTCGTGTCTTTAGCAAAGATTTGGTAGATGATTTGGATGGAAATGTTTTCGTCGAAGGATTCGTTTGTGTGCCATCCATTTATGGCTATTTCGAGTGATTCTATGTCACAGCCACCTACATACAGTAAAGGCCGGATCAGCTTTGCCTTCCACAATGCTCCGCTAGAAGGCGCGACAAATACCGACGCGACAAGTTTGCCAAGTGGCGTTATCGGTTGACGGAATTTGGAACCCTCATCAGTTAGTTTGAAATTTTGCCGCTGGGTGTAGAGACGGCAGCACCTAGCAAACTTGCGCTTCCTTCGTTGTCAATTATGGTTGATTTTACGCGCCTAATTTGTCCTGATCCGGTCTGGCAGTTTACTGTCGGTGGCCGTGTTCTAGCGCATCGATGAATATTTGATAGCGTAAGGTGGCAGTAGCAGTGGTTTATGTGCGCGTATAAAAGCTTAATTCTTGTTCACTGCGAAGATTTACTGAAAACTGTACGCCCTTTCGTGAAGCCCTCGTCGTTATTTCTGGCGTGGAATTGCTTTTTGACCCGTTACTTACTCAATGCAATTCTGACCAAGTCCTAACCTAATGGTCCTGACTTTCTATGCGGCGCGCGCGAACAACGACAAGTCTCTATGTTCTGCTTAGCGTTGCAACGTCTTTGGCAACGTCGCTTCGTGGCGGCCATATTGTCTACCCTCCCCTCCTAAAATCATTTTAAGCCAGGCCGGATAATTGACTGGTCATGGGAGGATTTACCCGCAATAAAGCTCGATTAAAGCACGCAGACGAAGTGCACGAAAAATCGGCGTATACTCGTTTTGCCAAATTTTAATCAGCGTCTTTAATTTTCGGCAAAACAGTAATTACTTTTTCACCGAAACATTTATTTACCCAATTGCCTGAATCGCTCGCACAACCGCGCTTGCTGTGGCTAAACATAAAACCATCAGAAAACGCATCTACTCATAAATTCCTTTACCAAGGAGAAATATGTACTCCTTCTGTTGGTGTCAATTTTTGGACTAAGAACTTGATAAGCGAAACGACATTCGGTGAAACGGGAATTCCTCTAACGCCGCATTTTAAGCATGGAGTAATTTTCGGCGAAACGGGTAACCACCCGAAAAATCTACTTTGAAAGTAAATTACCATACGGTTACCACATTTATACGAATGGCTACCACGTTCCTATCCAATATGGCAATGGATTCCCTCAGAGTTAAGGCATTGCGCCAGGACCTTTTGTTAGCCACTATCGCAACTTATGTCTTTTTGGTCAACAATTTAATTTTTCAAAATCTCTTTTCTTTTCTGCCTTATGCCAAATGAGAACCAGGGGCCCATAGTTTGTTTTACAGCTCGCTCTCACAGTCATTATCTCGTCGTATTCAATTTTTTTTACGCATTTTGGACTGTTTTGTCTCGATTGGACATCCCTACCATAAATATCGCCGGCCATCGCGACGAAAAGAAGTTTTGTTTATAGCCAGTTAAAGGTGCATCATTTTAAGCCCCCCCCCCCAACATTTTTTTTCGGAACCAGGTTAAAGGTGCTGGCTTTTGTGTATGCAGTAAGTTAGAATTCGACACGAGCACAACAGCCTAGGTAGGCCCTATTTTTTTTTTGCTTTTTTTTCAAATTAAAAGTTAATTTGTTTTATTTTATTGCCTCCTCCTCATGAAATACTGACCTCGGCCCTGTACGGATCGTTTTTACATTCGACACGAGCACAGCTTCATTTTGGACTTAGAGAAAGTCTTACCATTTTTGCTAGCTTCTGCAAATCATCTACAGCAATTATAGTGCATCTTTTGAAATGAAATTTGTTTTATTTTTTCTTGACAGTTACATGTTGTTGGCCTGCCCAACTACAGTATTTTTTTTTTCATTCTACACGAGCACGATTTCATTTGGAGTTTGTATTATTAAACTAATCAATACATTTTTTTTTGTTAAAGTTAGTGTATGCGGTAATAAATTTTGTTTGCTTAATATGACAATCTCAACAACGTTTGTTGTTAAAACTTAAAACTCAAAAGTTAAAAGTCTTAAAAGGTGAATTCTTCACACATGTCATTAATTTTTATTCGAGTGTGTTTATCGATGGTTTAATGCAAGAACCATCATGCTTGCTCGAGAGAGGTCGGTTATCAGCAGGGACTCTAGTTTGCCGATACGAAATTAAGGTTCACTGCCATTGTCTTTGATGGCCCACCCTGATTCAAACCCTGAAATGTTCTTCTCGGAAGCAGTATTGGAAAACCCGGGTCATGGTGTAATGAAATTGAGCTTCGTTGAAATATCTCTGATTGCAACTCTGATTGCTGACCCCCCACCCCCCTCTCATGCACTCCACCTGACACCATGCTGTTTTACAAAATTGGGTCTCAACAAGTTTACCAAATAGGGAAGAACCTATGATACAAAAAAATGGTTTCCTGAATTTAAAATTGAAAGACCGACGTCGTGTTTTTAGTCAATATTACATAAAATGTGGGATGCCAATTGAAACACTTATTCAATTTTTGTTTTAACGTTTATCAAATTAAACGTGCTTGCTGCTTTGGTAAATGAATTATTCGAATTTGAAGGATTTCAGTAAGTTTTTTTTATTTCATTTAAATAAGTTTTTTTTTTTAATCTATGATTTTAAAGGTACCAGCCTACTTCCTGTTTGCTTTCCTGTATAAGTTAGATAGTAAGATTGAGGGATGGACTAATAAATATCCTATTCAATACAAACTATGTCACTTTTAAAAATGCCAAGTGAACCATCATTCTGGTGTTGAGGCGTTTTATTTGAAGTCTATAGCAGTTAAACATGCTTGCGTATTTGATGTTGGCGTTCCCTGTAACATTTCATTCGGCTAAAACGCATCTCGCCTAAACGTTTTTTAAGATCCGAAAAGTAGTTGTTTGAGTATACGAAGTTAAAATGGACTTGAACAACCGGAAATGGAATTTTACTGACAAAAAAAGAGTTAATTTTACAACATAAGAAGGCCGGGGGGGGGGGGGGGGACAGTTGCGAGTATGCAAGGTGCAATTGTTTTTGTAATAATCTATATAATTATAAAATTACAGAAGAGGCCAAGGAGCAGGCAACGGCCCACAGCCATGCGCGTCTGGTTGTATGGATTGCATTGCGGTAGGAAAGCTTCTCAGGGCAGCGTGGTTCTCGAAGGGGCAGATTCGAGAGAGCCTTGAGCCTTTTTTATTTCCGCCAGCATGAACATGAACATGTGGCTGGTAAAATATAATAGAAGTGATCATTAGACAGTGGGGATCATTAGCTGAGGGGGGGGGGTAATTAGAGTCGCTAGATGCGCCGATTGAGTGAGCAAAGCGAAGGTAGCTTTTTGGTAACCACTAACCAGTGTGCCCAGCAATTTAGAGAAACTTAATTCGGTCGAAGATGGACATACCCATGAGCTACCATACCTAACTAGTGTTGTAAACCGTGAATTCAACACCACGTTCAGATAATAATAATTTATCAAGGCGGTCCTTATGTAAGCCTCAGCATGAACTTCCGTGTTAAACGTCAAACTTTGAACTCCTACAGTTTCGGCCAGAACTGACATAGACCAACGAAATTCGGTATTTGGGGTCGTGTCGCAACTATTTCACTGCATTACAAATTTTAATGACAACAATCAAACCGTTCGGCGTCCACAGTGTGGCCATTTCTTGTTGTTGTTGTTGTTGTTGTTGTTGTTGTTGTTGCTGTTGTTGGGACTCTTTGCTCTCACCTGGAGACCGAACCACTGAACCGATTTGCAAGTTCTATAGTTTAAAACGTAGGTATGGACAAGGCCTAGGCCTATCGCAGGCTATTTTAATGTAACTACAATATTCTTGACACGGAAAGCCAAATAGGCTAAAACGTTTGCTCTCACCTAGAGACCGAACCAATGAACCGATTTTCAATTTGATAGCTTAAAATGTAGGTATTAACACCGACCAGGGCCTTTTGAACCCGATTTTGATGTGACTGCAGTGTTCTCGTCGGCAGAGCAATTATTATAGTAGAGCACTTGGCAAAAATCATAAATGTTGCTGTTGGGACTCTTTGCCCTCACCTGGAGATCGAATCACTGAACCGATTTTCAAGTTCTATAGCTGAAAACGAAGGTACGGACAAGGCCTAGGGTCTTTCGCATGCTATTTTAATGTAACTACAATATTCTTAACACGGAAAGCAAAATGGGCTAGAAATTTTGCCCTTACCTATCGAACCAATGAACCGATTTTCATTTTGTATAGCTTAAAATATAGGTATTAACACCGATCAGGGCCTTTTGAACACGATTTCGATGCGACTGAAGTACTCTCATCAGCAGAGCAATTATTATTGTAGAGCACTGGGCAGAAATAATTAAGTAGAATAACAAATCTTTGCAGAAATTTTGCAGAAAACATAAATTTGTTGCACAAGTCTTTCTCAACAGTAAAAATCGAACCAACCATGGACCCCTATGAAATACCTCAAAGTGCCTTCAATGCCCCTCCCCCCTCCCGCCCCAGAACCCCTCCCCCGTGATGCCTCCCAGGGGTTTGGGCAACAAATTCTTATAGATTAAGCTAAAAACATGAAATTAGATGCAAAAGTCATTCTTAGTAGCATAAAACGAATCAGCCATGGAAAAGACTCTCTTATAACTTATAAAAGTTATTTTAAGGTGATTACAGTGTTCTTTTCTGTGTTATTCTTGCTGAAACAAGAAAAAAAATAAAGGATATTAGTATTAAAAATTGCTTAAGCGTATAAAATACGGATGTAAGCCTTAAAAAACTTAAAGCC
>JAHWFP010184106.1:0-12327 GCA_023313725.1 Lithobius niger | reverse complement strand
GCAAACCTATGCATGTTGCCTTTTGGGCTAAATGTCAGACTGCCTGAACATGGAATTGAATCCACGAGTCTAGTAATAAAAGGCCGAAGTTCTACCGCTAAGCCATACTGACACGATCTCTTCAATACGGATGTAAACCTATTTACGTTGCCCTTTGGACTTCATGTCAGAGTGCATGAGAGGGGAATTGAATCATTTCCCCGCTCAGGTAGTCTTGACAGTTAAATCCAAAAGGTAATTAATATTATATAAATACGTTGAATCCACATTTATTAACACTTATCGATCCCAGTTGGCTTCCTACCCTGCTTAAAAGCGCCTGTTCACCATTTCGTAGCGTTGCCCATATTCTAAACACAGCATCCACGTTCCAGATTCTCAGTCATCCAATAGGCTGATGTGGGTCACGTGACCTCGTTTTAGTTTTGAAAATCGCGGCGCTGCTGCGAATAGTGGTGTTCCGTTTTTAAGTTACCGCTATTTTCTTTATACCGCTCGAAGATTCTATGGTGCTGCATCTAGGAGTTGAAAAGGTAAAAAGGGGCCTTTAACTGTAACAGGAATACGTAGAAATTTGTGTGACAGAGAAACCAATCTGCAGTTACCTCACACAACTGCCATGCAAAAGATGTGGAAAAAGTGGGTAGCCAGGCCTACGGCGAGCTTTGTGAGGAGCCCTGGGGAAACCGAGCAAAACGAGCCACCACAGCCCAATGGTCAGTATCCTAATCATCAAACTAGGCGAACTTCAGTTTGAATCCCGAGTGTATCTTGAGTCCTGCAAGTATTTCTTGAGCGGCTACGTCTTCCTGGATGGGGTGGCATTAATCGATGGCCGCCTTTGTTTTTGTAACTATCTTGGATATCAACAAGGCACTCTGCTACTGAAAACGTACAATCAATTATCTGTCTTCGTTCTGCGGAGAACTCAAGAGAGGCCGCGGATACTATAACTGAAGTTATCACGATCTGTAGTCAACAATTTGTGGAATTTTTTTAGTATCGGCAACCGTCTAGCATATGTCTGTGGGATCATTATCTTTACTGACTGAATAGCAGTACCGAGCCAAAAGTTGGTAATGTGCAGCCTGAATATTCAGCATCGTAACAAACTTTAAGTCGATCTGACAATTTTTAACCAGTTAGTGTACTTCCGCACAAAAAGTTAGGAAGAAGGAAGAAGACAGGTTGATTGAAAACCGATAAGTAGCAATTTTCACATTAAAGCAACCGTCTGAACACTGAGGCTGAACTCGTGCATTTTTCAGATGTTAAATTTTTGCGTTTTGGTACCATTTCTGTCACCAGATTTCGGTTTCAAGCATCTGTCTAAATATTATGGCTGAACTTATGTATTTTCAGATGTTACATTTTTGTCTTTGGTCACCATTACTTGCCACCAGAAAGCAACAGGTTTCAAGCTGGGCTGAACATTATGGCTGAACTCAAGCATTTTTCAGATGTTATATTTTGTCTTTTGGTACCACTTGTTGCTACCAGATGTCGCTATCAAGAAACTGAGAATATTAAGCTAAACTCGAGCATTTTTCAGATGTTTTATTTTATCTTTTGGTACCACTGCTTGCTACCCGATGTTTTCAAGAAACTGTGTGAACGTTATGGCTGAATTCAAGCATTTTCAGATGTTTTTTGCTACCACTTTTTCCCACTAGCGGTCGTTATCAAGCCACTGTTTGATCATCACGGTTATACACTTTTTGCTATCAGATGTCGTTTTCAAGCAAATGTTGGAACATTACGGCTGAACTCGTGCATTTTTCAGATGTTGTGGTTTTGTCTTTGGTATCGACTGTTTTGTCCTTTCGGGGAAAATAAAAAATAAAAAAAACCCACACAGTAGTAGCTCTACATCGGAATCTTAAGCCCGCCAAAGTAAAAATATAACATCTGAAAAATACAAGAGTTCTAACGTCGAAATAATTTCTCAGTGACGGCACCTACAGCAACGGCATTTCGAATTCTTTCTTAATTAATGAAAAAAAAAAACCGCTGATAAGCGTAAGGGCGCTTTTACGTAGCGACTCGCCTTTGCATTCTCGCAGCTAGAACTCAATAGCGATGGCAAAGGTGACATTGCCATGGTAACAGCGCTAAATGGATTAGCTAAATCCGACATCGTTTGCGTAAATACTTGCAGTCTTATAATCCGTGCCAATAATATAAAGAATTCCTCATGACGAAACAATTTTCCCAAACGCTTCTGAACTCACGTTATTTGCTGTTTTCGTTGCGAGGCGGCAGACATAAAACCGCCGCCATGTTGGAATTTGAGATGATTTCTAGCTTCTAGCTGCGAGAATGCAAAAGCGAGTGGTTGCATAAACGGGCCCTAAAGTAGGGTGTTTATATTTGTAGTGTTTGATGACAACATTTTTTTTTAAATGAGTGGTGGTTAAGGGTCGACTCCTTAAATTTTCATCCTTGGCACAATAATTTAAAAACTCGGTATTTCTGCCCTCACTTGTGGGCCACCATCAGGCACATAAAATGTGTTTTATATGCTTGATGACGGCCCCCATGTGAGGGCAGAAATACTGCGCTTTTAAATTATTGTGCCAAGGATGAAAATTTATGGAGTCGAACCACAATCACCACTCATTTTTTCCAGACAACAAAGCATCCTACTCCTCAACCTTTCAACTTTTTTGTTTATATATTTTTAATGCATATTTTTCACGGTTATTCTTTTTTTTTTTCGGGGGGGGGGGGGGCGGAGTGGGTGAAGGGAGAAGACATTATTACAAACGCACGCATATAAATTTACTTTAACGTTACACAGTTTCTTTGACAACCCCACCAGTTGAAAGTAACTACCAAACATGCAACATTTTGAATTTTTTTTTTAAATTGCGTACAGAGATTTTTTTTTTTTTGTATTTGCTCTTTTTCTCTGTTTAACATACCCGCAGAATGGGGTTGTGGCAGGGGGTGTGAAGTCAAAAGTTTACAACTGGATTCTTCCGTCCCTCCCCGTCCCCGCAATTTAAGGGTTCCCACAAACCTGGAAATCTTAATAGAATTTAAAATTTTAAACCAAGTTTGAAACTAATGGAAAAATCCAAGAATTCTTAGATTTTTCATAAAATAAAGGATTAGCATAAAAAATAGCTTCGAAAACTCAGAGAAAGAACACAGCCTACACACTTATCATAGGCCAAGGCCGAAATGCGTTAACCAATTATGTCAACACATTCTAAACGTTTGATAAATCTGGGCACTCTTTTTGCACTGTGCGAGCCTTATACCAGTAAAACTGGTATTGTGTGTGAAAAAATGTTATCAGTTCCTTCCGAAAATTACAGTGTATGGCTTGGAAACTGACCGCAAGTATAATAAAAAGTCAGTAAAATTCAGCCTTAAAAAAAAAAGATGGGGGGGGGAAGTGGGGCAGCATTTAGGATACACAAAAAAATAGGCCAGCACAAGAGAGTAGTGGCGTAGTTTGGAAAACCTGAAAAAAAACCCTGAGATGTATTGACTTCAGTATTTTGGTAGAGAAGCCTGAATTTTGAGGTATTTTTTTCTGCTCTTTTAATTTCAACCCTCATTTTTGGTCATATCTAATTTACTACGACCTTCCATTTTTTTTTTCAACAGAGGCAGATTTTTTCCTAATCAGACTTTCCATTGGGTGGCGAATTTCCACAACACCTCCCCCCCCCCTCCCCCAAGATTAAATCACCGTCATTTCCGTTCAAATTTTAAACCGTTTTCGAAGATAAAGTTACTTTAAAAATGTGTGAAAACTCACCTCTTCATCCAAAATAATATCTTCGCTGATATGTCGGGTGACCTTCGTCTCTGTCAGCTGTTGTTTGGAATCCTGTCGTACAAATCGAGCTTCTCCCTTTGTACGCATATCCGGGTTTCGACCACCAATATGATCGCCTTTCAGCCCCACAAATTACGACAAGCCAGTTGGAGAGCCGCAGCGTACGCGCGAGCAACACATGGTAACGGTGAAGCGATCTCGTGTCGGTAAGTAACGCGCGCACAAGCGGTCGAAGCCAAGGAGTAAAGATGAGGGAGGAAGAGACAGATGGCGTTTCGTTCTGCGGTTGGCTGATACATTACGGTGATGACGTCACCCTAATACACCGGCGTATAGAAATAGAGAAAAAAATTGGTCGGGGGCCAACCAAAAAATTCAGCTATGGGGGGTCTAAGGGTTATTATTTACACCAGGGCGGGGGAGGGTAGCCAGAGGAAATGAAAATATCTCCCCCCCCCCGTCTCAAGGTCCAAAAATAATGTGCCCCCTCCCCCCCCCCCTCCAAAACAAATGGTGCTTTTCGTATGCCTATGGCGACTGTTTGCAGATAATTTCCTGTAGCCAAATTAAGTGAGTAGCACGCCGCACCGACAAAAACTTCAACCCATATACCCGAAAGCAAAACCAAAGTAAACTGGCGATACATTTCGTATCTACACGTTAAAGAAAACTTCGTGGAACATTGACCTCCACAAGCTAGGCAAAAACCGGGCACACCATTACGAAAATTGGGCTAGTGGCACTTTCCCAAAACCTATCTAAAATTGCAACCAAAACTTGTTGCACGTATTACATCCCTTATACCTTAACCGATTTAAACACTTGAAATAAGAAAAAAAATTCGACCTTGCCAGAAACACGAAATTCGACAATGGGGACATAGGTAAAACACGACTTTTCGTAGCAATACCGCATGTTAACAGGAAGTTTTCCGTTCAAAAAGTTACGTCACTCGCATGTAAAATTCCTAATCTATACAATAAAAGCAGTAAAACGGAACTGGATGAGGAGGAGTTGAAAGAGGAAGTTACGTGATGGTTAATGTTGTTGATGTCCTGTAACAATTTCGTTTTGCTAGGTAGCAATGAAGAAGGCCGAGGACATTCATTCTTAAAGCGGTAGAACGGAACTAGAAGAGAAGGAGTTGGAAGAGGAGGGAGTGACGTAAAAGGACGGTGAAAAAGGGCGAGCGGGTTGCACGGTACCAAAGAAAAAGGGCGAGCGTTCAGCAGAGTATTGCTGCGGCGCACTGTTGATTTCGTAATTAATAATCGCCAACAAACGAAATATTATGTCGTATTATGTTACTATAAGTTTAAATTTGGCGTATATCCTCAAGTCAGTGCAGCGTGATTGGTTAGGGCGTTAGCCAGAGAGTTTGAATCCTGTTCAAACTGCGAAAATAAGATGATGATAACGATGAAAGACGGACAGTTAACACAAGTAAGTAAGTGAGTAAGTAAGTTTATTCATCCACCACAGGTTACAAAATAAGCACAAAAGCAAACACTCATTCCACAAGAGCTAATGCTCACGTGTGGTGTGAGAGCAGCAGACAAAGAAAAACAATTGAACTAGCACTTTTGCACACAGAATCAAAGGTTAGGCGCCAAAAGAACAGCAACAAAACACATCGCATAAAATATATATACGCAACAAATTTATGAAAAGGGAGATAAAAGCAGAATACAAAGAGGAGTGAAATATATAAATCAATCTCAAAGAAAACACGAGTGAAGGTATAACTAAAGCGTTTGTTAGCCAAACATAAAGCAAATTTCATTTTGCAAGCAATCTGTTTAATTAGAGAGTGCTGTCCATGGATGCCCTGGATAGGCTATATACCTCCATACCACCATACCTCCATACGCCATGGGATACGTAATTTATTGGTAATGTATTGCATGAATTAAGGGAAGTCATTTTCATTGTCAATGTAACCTACATAAATGGAAGAACTGAGCAAAAGCATCAACTATCTAGCGTTAAAAATTGTTCCCCGGTGAAACTATGGACCCTGCCCGCTGAAATTCGAGCACACAAACTGATCTCACCTAACAAAACGGCTTTTCTATGCTATCATCGTTGTGAAATTTCAACCAAATGAGAAGAAACTGGTGAACGTCATCCTGTCCCAAACAGAAACAAACATACAGACAAGCTGACACAATATTAAATTTCTTTCGAGTATCCAACCACGCTCGCAAATTAAACCTTAAGGGACATTAGATTACAATCAAACTTGTTGCTTTTCGTCTATAAATTCAGTCTCTCAGGAAGCATTTCTTCTCCGTCGTGTCGTCACTTCCTGTTTAAAGCGGACACAACCTTTTCTCTGAACGAATTCCTGGCTCTTCCTGTCTATCTCTAACCCTTGGTCGCGCCGCAGCCATCGCAATAACCGCCAAGCTACAACGCATGCGCAGTGCTGAGTACGCAAGGACGTTCGATTAGGAACGGACGACTCTGTTTCACCAAAGTGTTAGAGGCGAACAGACGAACCTTGGGAAGCCAAATCTACCCCCTTCGCTCGTGCGCTCAAAATCAATATCAGTGTGTGAAAGACGCGACGTCCTCTGCGTTCCTTCCAGACTCCTTCGTCCGCCTACACCCCCCCCCCTCTCTTCGCCCACTGTCTTTCATTCACGCCTCTGTCGATCTTTGGCGGGAAAATGAAGCAACGTCTTGCATCAGAAGGGTTTAAGAGAAATTCAGGGGGAAAGCATGGTTGGCGCATTCCTTTCAAATTACGGGTCGTCTGCGTAAACTAGTATCGATGCCGGGCATAATTTACAGCAGATGTGAGTGATATTTCAGTATTATGGTTTTAGGGACGACGCTAAAGGGGGAGATAGGGCCGTAAGCTACCGGGAGGGGGGGGGGGGCAACTTCCCCCAAAAAAATGTTCGAGGGGGCGTAAAAAACGTTACTTGGAATAACGTAAAAACTATGAACTTTCCTTTCCTTTACCAAAACTGTTTGTTTTTGTGGCGTGTCCATATTTTATTGATACCACACTACGGTTTTGGCGGAAACCGCAAGCTATTCCTTTGGTTGAATAAATTTTTCGGCTTAATTTAAACTGCAAAAACAGCCAACCAAGACAGCTACGACGAGGAATGGTAAATACAGCTGTGCTGTGAATCCCAATCTATCAGAACCAGTGCGATGGAGCCTCAAACATCGTTATATCTTGGGCTTATACATATACTATCACACTGCATGGTTGTATTTGCCTGAAATCCGGTTTTGGATTTAGCTACCATCCCTGATGACAGCAGCGGTGACATGTTTTCTTTTTTGGCAGACTGCATTAAAAAATAACGCTGCATAAACAACCGAGAACAAATGAATAATTCTGCGTCTTAATGGGGGAAAAAATATGAAACCATTTCTTTCCCGCTTTTGGGGAGAGGGTTGATGTGATGGCGGCAGATTCACGATTTTTATAAGGGAAACCAGGATTTCTGACTATTTGCATATAAGCCAGGGAACTAAACATTTAACAATTGTACCGAATTTTAAGTGTCATTTTGTGTCATGAGACCGATCGTGGAAAAATCGTTTGTGGCGAGCGTCCCCCCCCCCCCCCACTTCCAATACTAGCACGCATTCACCGCGACATTGTCCTGAATAAATAAATAAATAAGGTTCATATCTAGATTCGAAGTTGGCCACTAACGGCGAACTGATATACCCCTCAGGCTAGGAAAAATTATTTTGTAACTAGAGGAAGCCCGTGCTATGATGCACGGGGCCGGTCACATTTCCCGGGACATTTTCCCGACGACTTGTCAGATTCATCGACCACTCATGCCTGGCTCCTTTTTGGCTGCAGGTAAGTGGGAGATTGCATTTTCAATGCGGGCGCGAGGAGTGGTTTTCCTTTAGGCATTCCTTTTAGCCGGCCTCCGATATTATAATAAAGATTTACAGCTTAATTAAAAGTGATGGTCAGCCTACCATTTTTTCATCAACGCTTGCTAAAGCAAAATTCATGTAATTTTTTTTCTAGTTTACGAAAGACTAAACATAAATAACCCAGCAAAATAGTACTTAGTTTCAGACCCTTGTTGATGTTTGTATTCAGAGTTAAATTTTAAAAACCAACAAAGAAACTGATTGTTCCTATGAAACATTTTCAAGTGGAACAATTCACAAACTACTTTATTCCTATACTGCATAACGCATACTTAATCGGCTTTAAATAGGCCTTCTTAAAGATAATAATAATTTACCAAGATTGATCAGACAAAATACGGAAAACGTTAACAAACATTCAGTACTTGTCACCAAGCAAAAATAAAATAGAAGAAAATGAAAGTGCATTTTCCCTGTACAATGAGAAAAAATTTGAGCAAATAAAAAAAAATAAAACAAACAAATTCTACCCTAATTTCTCCATGGTTTAATACGCGCGAAAATTAGTGTGCAATGCAACTCTTAACAGTCTTGCCATAGACAAGAAATAAAAATTGCTCTTATTATTACTCGCATTATTCTGTGGTCGCTAGGAAGTAAGTATCTTTCATATATCTCTTTGCATGTTGATTGTTGGTGGCCTTTACGTCACAACTCGGAACGGTTGAACCAGTTCTAAGCCATGATGGAGCTGAAGCAGGGTCCACCCCGGTAGTGCATTGATTCGATCGCCCAGCCTAGCTAACACGCTGGCAGTCCTGGGTTCGCGTCCCAGTCGGACCATTTTTTTCTATGCTCACGAAACCCGTCTTGATGCTGACTGTGGCCTTGGTAAACTATCTAGCAAAAACAATCGACTTTCTGATTAAATTTTCAAAAAAAAAAAAGTTAGAAACATTTGTGAAAAGGCAAAGGGGTGAGCCCTTCCTTTTCAGGGTAATCTTTGTCTTCTTCAGTTTCCTACCACCTACAATCTCTATTAGCTGCAGCGAATAAAGGAGGACCCGTAATATCATTGCACATGGTCCATATCTCTCGTTCTGCATGGAGACCCCATGCTGCCAAATATGGAACAACTGGTCCGAACTATTTTTGGGGATGACCCACGTTGAAAATACTCGTATCTGTTTAATAGAAAGGTGCAGGACAATAGCTAGCTTCCTATGCGTGTGTATGTTTGTGTGTGTGTGTGGGGGGGGGGGGGAAGGAGGAGGAGAAGAAACCAAGTTCAACTGTATAATTATTTTTTATCGTTTTCGTTTTAGTTTAAGAGTTTTGGAATGGACTTAATTTACGTTGTGATGGGAGGGGGGGGGGGGCGTAAAACTGAGAGTGGCGTCAATTGTTGGTTTTCCCTCCCAGAAAAAATTCTTAGCTACGGCCCTGAGTTTCTTTTGGGGCGCCCCCCCCATCAGATCAAAATCTAACGTATAAACGAAGAAAATTCTGGTTACTTAGTAAGAAAACTACGTTAGTTTCCTTCACAGCGACAGAAAGGACTTGAGATCACATCAAGAGCGCCTAGTTGTTTCTGTGAGAGTTGTAAAATCACCTTTTTTTTCCAGCTGGATTTAAAAATATTCCCAAAAAATGGGGTAGGAAAATGTTAAGAACGTTGGGTGTGAGAAAGAATTGCAAGGGTGTTATTTTGGATTTTTGGGGGGGGGGGGCGCAAAAATAAAATATTTATGGGGTCCCCCCCCCCCCCCGGCTAAAATTGCTGGCCCACAGCTTTAGTATTAAATTCCTAGTAATGAACGAGCAATTATGTTCTACGATTGATTTCTTAGAAAATTTAATACTAAAACTGGGGCGCTAAATTTGTGGGGGTGTCACTAAAAACGAGAATGTTTAGTAGCCTATCAAATAAAATTATTCTCCAGGTTGGTAAAGTAATGTTGACAGGCTGACGCACATACAGAATACCGGCAAGAAACGTAATTATTTCTTGCAGTACCAGTATACCGGCAAGTACACATAATAATTCTATTTAAGTTTTGGTCAATAGGCATTTAGGCCTAGTTCACCTGCACAAAGTTTCAACTAAATTTTCTTTTATTGTGTTGATTATTTATGGAGCTTTGACGGATGTTATGACTACAGGCCTAATTATCACACTAGCGATATTTTTTACCCGAAGAACCGATTGGGGCAAAGCTGCCCGTTATTTCATTTGCCACGATGTGGGCTTCACTGCCCAGCTTTGATGCTAGATTTGCTGCCCAACAACAGGCGGTCGTTCTAAAACGTTTATGGGAAGAATTTCTCAAAACAAAACATGAAGTACTCCCGCTGGGTCTCGCCGGTTTAAGTCGTGATATCAAACGCCAAAGTTTCATTCCACCAAGAAATAGTTTGAAGGTAATTTTGAGGTATGAAGGTATGGGTATGCGATTAGAATTATTTTCACTCTAGTTGAACTGAATTTAAAACAGAGCAGTCGAGTATCGAGTCGAGGTCAAGAATTTGATGAGCACAGTTTGTTTGCAAATTCTTTTTAATTAGTGAGAATTTGTGAGAACAGTTAAAATGGCATCTTAATTGACTGTAGCAGGGAAGAATATATAGATAGTGCCAATATCTCTGACAACGGTACACATTTGGATGAAACTATTACCCGCTTTCAACGATTTACCTCCAGAGGGCGCTGTCGTCAAGTAACAGGAAGCGCAAAGCATCATGGAGATCAAAACTATTTATCATCATTAAAACAAATTAATCACGATAAGACTACAAAATTAATCACTTAAGTGTCTTAATTCAGATTAGAACATTAAAATAATTTTAAGAAAGACCAGAACTGGCTGATAAAGTTTTATTTTTTAAATCCAACGTTCAATATTACAGTCGGTTGTCGTTACGCGTGTAGCTAAATATAAAGCATGGTTTCGTGTACCGTGAAGCGTGTTCATTGGCCGTTCAGGCTGAATTTTCTTCCGTGGTTCGTGTTCGTGTGGTGTGCGTAACGAACTATGTATACGGTTTGAATCGAACACAGAATAAGTTCTTCAACTTCGGACGTTGCCCCCGCAACAATTCCAACATTTTTCAATTTAATTCCATCAAAATTACTAGATTTAACTCACTACACTTCTGTCAAACATAAAATAAAAAAGTGCCTAATTAACAACTAAGTTTAGTTTTATTTTTTATTAGTTTTTGTGTCCCTAATTGATTTTTTATTTTATTTTACCATACTGTGGATGTAATTTTTTTTGTATATATATTTTTTCTTGATTGTAAAATTATGCCTTTACACACCTTCGGCAACACTCTCTGAATAAAGTTTATTATAATTATTAGTATTATTAAAAAATTTACTGTAGAAGAAAGTTTCTGTGGACGCCTTAGAAAATCCAACAACTTCGCGGTTGCCTCATACTTCGCCGAAATTTAAATCTTCTTCCATCTTTCAGAACACGAGGCGAAAATGCCCACGTTCGGCGTTGGTGTTTCCTTCCTCCCCCACTTTAGTTAATACACCTACGCACCATGAGCGTCGAGGGATTTGGAACGTGACAGCTTAATCCCCTGCTTCCTTCCGCCAAGCTGCAGGATTTAATGAAACGCTGCGAATTTAAATTCACCTGTGAATGACGAGGTGGACAAGATCGCTGGGGGTGGGAGATACAGACTGTTGTTTACTTACTTTTAAGAATTTTACTTTTGAGTATGCGTGGGTTAAATGAGGGAGATAAGATGAAAGATTTACGAACAGTTGAGCATTTATAATTTAAAGAGGAAGTCAAAAAATGTATAATTGTGTTTTAAAGGTACATTTCGCCTGCCTTATAACAGCCACGAGCAGCTCCCCATCCGCGCATGTAACATTGCATCGTTTCGCGAGACTCGGCGTTGTGATACAAGGTCTACTGAGACTTTAGGTGCTTTCCTACTGTCTCAGTTGGGTTTGGGCGTAGTAGATGAAACAGCATGAGCACAAAAATTGTGTCGTCGCAAAGCGGAAGGATTTTCGTCACGCTTTATAATTTGTTAGGCTAGTATCTTATCATTTTTCTTC
The DNA here is from genome assembly GCA_023313725.1 of Lithobius niger. Taxonomy (NCBI): domain Eukaryota; kingdom Metazoa; phylum Arthropoda; class Chilopoda; order Lithobiomorpha; family Lithobiidae; genus Lithobius; species Lithobius niger. The sequence goes on along the minus strand of JAHWFP010184106.1, from coordinate 592 downwards.
GGCGATCTATTAGCTTAAACAATTTTAAGCTCATTAGACTTTCAGATTTTTGATCTCAAGGTAATTATTAGCAAACTATTAAAAATTAGAACATGCACACAAACAGATGATTATTGTAAGCGCGCAAAGGATCATATAACTGCAGGACGCTAATAAATTAGTTCCCAACATTCAACAGAAAATCTCGTAGATGCCACATTTTAAAACGGATTTTTAGCAGTGGATTGACTAAAGGTAAGTAAATAGAACATTGGGGCCGTACTTGATGCGGAGAATCGAGAAAAATGGCGTTGGGAGGAATGTACCTTTAAAATAACTATTGTTTTTTTTATTTATAATTTTCGGTACAAAACAACCGTGAAAAGGCATACGGTTGGTGTATGGGTTATCCATCAATGGTTTTCACCCTTAATTGAAAGGCGTGACGTCACACCGGTGCTTTTAGGTGTCGTTTTATGTGTCAAGCCTTTAAAATAATTTTTGTATCATTTTCCTAGTTTTTCTTTCAAAATTACCGTATGTTGTTTTTCGCTTCGTTTACATTAACCCTTTCACTCACCAATTTTTTTCTGGTGATTTTCTTTTTTTTTTT
>JAHWFP010184105.1:50411-64810 GCA_023313725.1 Lithobius niger | reverse complement strand
TCTTAATTTCCAGCATTGAGTTTCTGGAATTCCTGATTGGGACTCTTTAGGATGTTTATCGTTAATTACAATGCTGCTTTCCTACAGTTCTCATCGTGGACAAACGGGGATCCAGTGTGTGTGTGTGTGTGTAACAAAACTACACACGTTGAATCTACCCAAATTTCTGATGGTTACTCAATTCTCGGCTGGTTTTGATCTTTGTTGCTTTATTGCTATTCTATTTAAACTTGTATGAAAACGGACTTCTGTCCTGTATTGGTATTATTTTGTATTAAAAAAAATCTACTGTAGTCTAAGATAGTCTTTGTCTATCTTTCAGCTCGGTCAGTTCTCCGCGCCCCTTTATGCACCATTCTTTAAATTACTGTGCCGTTTACCGTTTACAGTTGGCATCCGCCACTTCCCACTGTTAGGCTGGCTTTTAGTGATCGTAGCCGCACATTGCCAGACCTGTTGGTTCGCAACAAATATTTATTTATTTACTTATTTATGATTTCTTTATGCTTTCCTGCAGATCTAGTAAGGTGATTTGGATATTTTTTCTTTTCCAGACTGTACACTACTAGAAGTGGCCTTCTATGCCATTCAATCATCTGCTAAAGCACATGCGCCGCTTTGTTATCACATGACGAAATAAGTCAACTATTAAACTCGGCCGATTGTTAATCAAACTGTTTTTTTTTTAACCAAAAACAATTTCATTATGTAGGGTATTTCATCATTTCATCTCATGAACTTCTTTTTAAAGCCAGTGAGTCAATTGGGCAATAACTCTTGTCATCCTGTCCGGGATTTTTTTAATATTTGCAGGAAGTACAGAGGTGTGGCACAGTTGTAACCCAGACCACTGCATTGTAAGTAAGGTCGGCACTAATAATCTTGCTGTCGAGGCACCATTAAGTCTCCCATTAAACTGTGTGTGGTTAAAAGTGAATGTACTCTACTTTGGTGACTCACATACGACGCGACACTACTAAGTCAGATAATGCTGGTAGTTCGAAGTTCCTTACCATTATACTAACAATTCTATAACTTTAGGACAAAAGGGAGTAATCTCTTCCATTTTGAGGCAGAATTTAATTGAATTAAAGTGGTCGTTTCATGTTATCGCCTCGTTTCAATTTTAGTTAAATGATACGTGATTATATACCAAGACTTGTAATTATTCCCATAAACACACAAATACATATTGATGTCTTTGCTACTCACCTAACCATTTCTTGTAAAATGCCCTTATTCAACAGAATTTGGCGCGAATGCATGAACATATTTCCGTGATGGGGTAGTCGTCTTACACTTTTTTAACTTAATTAACTTTTATGAAATTTCTCTGAACGATTGTTAATGTTTTATACTCTGCTGATCAAAAAATGTACTTAAGTTTCTCAGCTATGTGTCTGGCCACCATTTTCTTGTATTGTCATGGTAAGCATCTTTTGCTAAGCAGTCACACAAGTACGTGCGAACGTTGCTGTGTGAGCACTGCTGAAATCCAGTGACTTCTAAATTAAACTTAAAAGGACATTCCTCCTAGCGTCGTATTTCTCGATCCACCACATCAAGTATGGCGCTAAAGGTCTATTGCCTTACCGTTAGTCAATCCCTGGATAAAAATCCGTTCTAAAATGTGGAGTCTAGGAGATTTTCTATTGAATCGCCGGGATGCACGTCTATGGCGGGTTAACTATTTTATAGCGGGATGCAAGTCTATGATCCTTCAAGCGCTTACAATAACCATGACGTTTCATCTCCGCGTGTTCATGTACTAATTTGCTAATAATTACCATGAGATCAAAAATCTAAAAAACTAATGCGGTGAAAATTAAAATTAATTATTCCAATAGATCGCCGAAGCAAGATTATAAGACACTAGCCTAGAAAACTATAAATTGTAATGTTAAAATACGAGAATCATTCCGGTTTGTTACGACACAATTAAAGCTTTCATGCTGGTTCGTCTATTAGGCACAATGCCAACTGAGACAGTAGCTGCTTTCTTCGCTGCAAGGAATGCAGCTACTATCTTAGCTGACCTTAGCAGTGGTATATGTGCGGATGGCGATCAGCGTGTGGCTGTTATAAGGCATGCCAGGTGAACCCTTTCGGTGTCATGGTTTTGATGGTGAAATCCTTTCCTTCCCATGTTAAGTCATTTTTTAAAGTATATTTTCAAAGTGTATACCAACTTTGTGGAAGCCATGTATAGGCAGTACCACAACCAATAAGAAATTTACTGTGCATGCTTTAATGTAACACCGATCGACAGCCGGAATCATATTGAAGATTAGAGGCCGCCATATTTGGGTAAAAGACTCATGTAGAGCATGATATCAGATGTTATTGGTGTTTTTTTTTACATCAAACGAAGTTAAGTGTTGAACTCAAACTCACATTTTACCTAAGATTTCAAATGTGCACTACCACTAATTGTAGTAGTATACAGATTTACCAGAGTAAAAATCATTTAAATAAGTTAGTTGCTTAATGGGAAAAAACTGCTTTACCATGCTCGCATATGAAATGTCACCAATTTTCCAAGGGTAGATGCCAACTTCAACATACGTAGGACAATCTAAACAAAAACGATAAGTAAGTTATTAGATACACAACAAACGACGTTGCTGTTTATCAATTATACACATATAGAGAAATCAGAATTAGAACCTTAACCAACATGATCAATTTTAGCTAATGTTCTAAATTTGATTGGTTAATGTTCTAAATCTAAATCAATTTTAAGATATGAATTACAATAGTAGTAGATACATTACTGTCACGGTTCCACTGTAATGCTTTTTAAACTCGAACATGATGGAGTTTGTAGTATTTTGTCAAAAACTTTCATGTAAATACATCCAGCAACTGTCGCTACAAAATTTCATGTTTTGTGGCTAGCGGTTCTGCTTATATGGCCCATTTAGTAAAGTGTCCCTAAAATCAACTTATTTTGCTGTGAACACACTCCTTTAACCTTACAAGTAACGGCCAAGATCATACGGACAGCAAGAGAATAGGTTTAATATGTATTATACTCAAGTTAGCGCAAAATATCGCCATGATATCGCACCAGTAGATTTAACGTGCGAAAAAAAGATTATTATTTTTAAGTTGTTGGCTTGACAATTTTTGCTTCAAAAATTGTGGCTTCAAACTGTGAGAAACAAGGAAGCAACCAGCAAAGACAGGAACAAGTCGATCCTCTTTCAAAACGTCTGATAGCTGTCTGTTTCGGCCCAGCTATATAATTATATTTCACCACACTGAGTGGCTTGCTTGTCTCAAGGCCATTTACAAACCTAGGAATTAGAGGCCATGAGTAGAAGAGGTGGAGACCAGCAGTCAGTCACACGGGTGTTCTTTTCCAATGATCCTGCGATATAAGGTGCAGACTATAACACCCATAAAAATGTTGTAAGGAATGTTATTTGAACGAATTTTAGATGTGTACTTTATGATTTTTAATTTTATCGTTTGAAGATGCAGTAAATGTTATTCGAGTGGATTTCCACTGCTATGGACTTTATCATTTCAATTTCATTAGAAAATAGTTTTGAAGAGGCAGAATGACATTAAAGAGTTACTAACTCGATATTAGACTACTTATGTGCTAAGTCCACACTGGAAAACTAGTTTGTAATAACGATAAGAAGTCATTGCTGTACAATCACAATTTTCATGGTTTTGTGAATTTCAAAAACTGTAGGCATACTTTAGAGAGGATGACTCTTGTTATTCTGGAATAGTTTACAAAAATAGCATACTGACATGCAAAGAAGGCATGGTGCTACATACACAATTTCCGGGTTTTATGATCTTACAAAAAGAAAATACAAAGACATACTTTAGAGAGGTTGAATCTTGTTAAGCTGGTTAGGTTTACAAACAATAGTAGCATAGATAGTTTACAAAGACAGTAAATCAGCACAAACTAAATTTCTGGGATATGAACTAAATAATTGAAGACTTACTTTACAGAGGTTATATCTTTGAAAGATCACTTTAACCTCATGAGCTACATTTCTACAAAAAGAGAATGTTTAAGAACTAGTTAACTGTCACAATAATATCCCTCCAGTGTTGCAAATGCATGAAGTCTAATCTTTCATTTATCCAAAACCGTAAACCCATAGCAGTTGGGATTTTTGCCAGTTGGGATTCTTGAAAGAGCAGTGATCGGATGCGAGAGAGCAAGCATTTAAAATGATTACTTTCTTCACACCAAACAACTAGAAGCATTTTTCAAACGACTACTGGTAGAGAAGTTTATTCTTCATGTCAAATCAACAAATTAATTTAAAAATTAATTTCTCTACCAAAGGTGGAAGAAGACAGCAGGGTGGTGAGCCTCTTACACCATTCTGAGGGAGATTTCGGGTCTGAGAAAACGTTGGAGGGCTTCCTTGCTAAGCATTCGACGAAAGGATGGGATAGAACTAGCATTTACAGTTTCCCTATTAGGAACATTCCAGACAGGAACCACTCAAAAAGAAAAAAAAGGATATGGCAATACCTGCAGCATGCTGAAATAGCCAATTTCCAATTATGTCCCGTAGTTATATTTAGCTCAGGGATTAAATCAAAAAAACGGAAGATCAACATTGATGAGGCTATGCAAAATCCGAAATACCAAAAAAGATTAAACCTCAATTGACGCAACTCTGATAACTGAAGCCTCAGTCTCTTAAAGCACATCCCATAAGGAAAGTCGCGTAAACCTGGGAGGCAAATATCAGTAGCGTAGATCGATTTTCACTGGTGCATTCATTTAACAAACTTTTAATTCCATGAACAGCCTACGACAAGTAAAGTAAATCACTTTCATAATTAAATTAAATGTTTGTAGTATAACTGCAAAAAAGACAAGTATAGTTTGAATGGTTTGGTATAAATTAGTAATCTAATAATAAAACAATAAATCTCTAGACTTCGATTTTCATTAAAAAACCGAATAATATGAGTGTTGCAGTATGTATTAAATTGTGATTTTTATCTAAAGATAGATTAAATTTGTGGTATTTTACGTGGATGAGACATTTAGTCAATCTTCTCTATTACAATATCACAATTATACAAACTTATCACTTTAAGAGTGACACAAACTATCTCTGTGGACCTCGAAAGTGAGGTAACTTTGTTCTAATAGACAAAAATGAAACACCTTTTGTAGCATAAACATCTTACTCTTTTACAGAAATTATATTACACACTTTATTGGAAAAAGTAACAAAGAATCCTACAAGATGTTTTTTACAGTGTGAAAGTAAGAAATAAACAATTGAATACAGTTGTTTACTATAATTAATAGTATTTCCACTAGAGATGACTACCATTGGTATCCACTGGTACTGAGTACTGTATTTGCCTTAAATACTTCCGATATTATGCGTTTCCAAAATGTATACAGGTTTGGTGATTTCTTAAAAATTAACATTGATTATTACTCTTTTGTATTGGTTATAAAACGTGTTCATTCATCCGTATTCATTGGACCAAAAGAAATCATGCAACGTTATTAAATCTTAATTAGGTCTTTTGTAAATGCATGTGGTCGGGGCTACTTGAATAGGAAAGTGTAACACTACAGTAAGCGAAACACTACAGTCCTAGATGAAACGCTTAATAAAATTCGTTTAAGAAATTCGTTGCATCATTTTTTAAATCAATACGTTAAAAACAAAGTATTTATTTATCCTAGTAAAATTAGTGTATCAATATAACAATACTGGAGGATGGTCCCTGTTTTTGGTCCTCGCCTCTTGTTTTGTCCTGATTTCAGGCATCCAATTCGTGGCGGCTTTTAAAGAGAAGAGTCCGCAGCTGGAAATCTTCGTATATATGACTGCTTAAAACGCTGTACAAATTTCACTGGTTGACATAGAATAATTCGGCTTGGACTAAAATGAAGCTAAAGTCTTAGACTTTCGATTACAAAACTATGTTAGGTAAGGAGTCACATATGGTTTGAATGATGTAGGAAATGCATTACTTGGTATGCTTCACTGAAAGTGACATTTAAACTGAACCGCTGGTTGATCAGATATCAAACGTAAAGAAAGGATGTCCTGATGATTCATGATCTGCTGCATGATTGTTTCCAACCACGATTTTTCAGCAAGAATTTTCAAGGCAAGACCATAAAAACAAAAATTTTTATTTTCTCTAGTTAAAACTATTACTTCGATATCATGGCGATATTTTTCAAAACGTATTCAATCTATTCTTTTATTCAAGATCATACTGAGACCGTGAATTGTAGGGTTAAAGTAGTGAGTTCACGGCACAGTAAATTCATTCATGGGAGGTTTCACTGAGTTTGCACTGTAAACCGAACTGCTGGTAGTAAAAACTGGCCATTTGGAGTGAAAGTTGCTGGATGAAATTTGATGAACATTTTTGTCAAAGTGCTGCGAAATTCGATCATGTAAGAGAGTAAGGAGTGGTACAGCGGATCCTTGCCAGTAATATGTCTACTACTGTCAACAATATTGTTGTCCAAAGAAAATGAGCTCGGAAATTCACAATACTCTTATTACCTACTGAAAATGTAAATTTGTAATTCCCTATGAAATTTACAGCCATTTCAACTTTGCCAACATCAAAACAATGTAGGTAATGGTCTACAAATGTGTGCAGCAGCTTGTTTTTTTTTATGTGAGTAAAAAAAGTAATGAACTCCATGATGAACAAATAACGAGATTGATGGGATGGTGCAGCAGAATATTTATTTGTGTATTTTTAAATAACGAGTACAGTGCATTAAAAGCAATATTTCTGTCAGTCCAATACATGCCATTTTTGGTAGGTGGAAGGTCCTTGTTGTAGTCAGATGGAAAGCTCATGTTAAACCAAATAGGTCTGCGTTCCCAGTGAGAAGTAGGAGGCTTACTAAAAAGCAAATCAATGAAAATCCATGAAAGGAATGTTTCAAAACAGTAGGTAATTGTTCAAATCTTCAAGAATTATTTGCATGCTAGCTTTACATAATTTCTGCATACATTTTAAAAAATCACCATAAATTTAAAATGTTGTTTGACTACTTTTTCTGCTTTAATTTTTCTCGCACAGTATCAACCATTTTTGTTGCCATTACCAACGTGGACGACTTATATAAGAACTATTGAGAGCCTTTAAGTTCTTACATGCATCTTACAAGAGTTTGGTACAAGTTCTTGCAAGATCTTTTACCAAGATCCTACAGGATCTTGCACAAAGTAAGATCCTGTAGACTCCTGTAGGATCCTGGAGGATCCTGCGAGATCTGCAAGAAGATCCTACAGGATCTTGCATAAGATCAGGTGCAAGATCCTACAAGATCTTGGTACAAGACCCTGCAGGATCTTAGCAGGATCCTACAGGATCTTACAAGTTTTGTTCTTCATGTAAGAACTTGGAAGACCTTAAAGGATCTTGTTTAAGATGTCCAAATGGGTATGCAAACCTATCAACAAAAACTTCCAGAGGATCTTTCTGGAACACTAATTTATTATAAAAACAATTACACATTTTAAGGAAACGTAATATGAACTTTAACAGAGAAGAATTTATTTAGAGGAAAGTCAGTTAATTATCAATCTGTTCTTAATAGAAGCAATTCATTAGTACCCTGCTGAACATTCCACTGTGCTAGGAACCGTAAAGGTACGCTTAACAGTAGTTAGAATGGAAATTAATTCACAATAACCATAACGTTTGCCTAACTCACTTCTTTGGCATTGATACATGGTTTGTATTGTTTATGCTATCTCTACATCATCACAAAATCAACGTACTGATTGCTTATTTGGATGTAAGCTAACTGTTGCAATTCTTGTACCACAGTTATGGCTCGCAATTTTTTAATAACATTCCTTAGAGTGTAAAAATTCTTACTGTAAACAGAAATTGCTTGCATTACGGGCTAAATATGGCACCAAAGTGCTTTGGAAACGTGAAAAAAAGTTGCTACTTTTTCCTAGTAAGCAACCACTTGCTGCAAACTAATTTTAAGCTCATGCGTCATGATGATGCAAAATTGTCATTTTTTTAGACATTTTTGGGACGAAGTTTGCTTGAAAAGTAAACCTGATTTCATAAACAGTTTTCCAGTAATTTTTGGCGCATTTGCTGATCAGAAAATAAGTAACTGGAAGAAATATGCCTATTAAAAACATAATTTTATTTACTTTGGTATGGCTCTGCTATTACTTTTGTAGGGGCCGTAGTAGATGTAAAGTACTATTTTCGTCCTGGAGGTAGGACAATAATAATATAGCCACCAGAAGTGATGGCATATAGGAAGTCTCGTGACCGGAAATAACGTCATCAAAAATAATAGTCCCCATGTAATCCGTGCGTCCCATTTGACAAAGATCTTCAGCGAATAGCTTTTTTGGCTCAATGCTGACAACACCAACAGACTTGGCACTTTGCGAGCAAATGGGACAATCGTAGCAGGAAACAACATGGCTGGCGTTTTTATAAAACTAACTAGGTTTATGAATATTTGGGATCCAGGTAAAACACGCACACGCCAGTTGGTTTCTAGCGTAGTTGAGTTGTTTGCAAATTCGGTCTGGCACACAAAGCAAACAGTTAAAATTACGAAATATGTTTCAGAATTTGTAACTACGCACGGCCTTGAGAACTACGTACTTGAGACCTATGCACTTACTCGCTGCACTCGTCTGTAGAAACCCAAGAAATGCAACGTTATTTTTTTTTAAATTCCTTTTATAATTATTGTTTCAGCAAGCCTACAAACTGAATTATCGGTACGACATCAGTTAGTTTCAGTCTGTCAGGCTGAAATATTAACCAGTATCTCATTTCAGTTCAATAGTTTCCACGTACTTGCAGGCATCTTGAAGCTAAGGCAGAATATCGCAAATTTTTCTGCTTCATGTTGCTTCGAAGCAGTTTCTCAGAACCAGCAAATGGGACAGTCATGAGCGCTTCAGTAAAAGAAGCGCAAAGGGGACAGTGATGCTGATAAGCACAGAAGCGCATTGCCAAACGAAACACACTGGAAAACAGAAGGCCGGCAATCGGAGATGTCTCATATTAAAGCCGCCATCTTAGGGTGTACCATACTGAAGGCAGCCATTTTAGGGGTGTGTATCCTTTTAGGGTAGTCATTTTTATGAATACTTCGATCTCTTAAGTTCAGTTGGATTTATATATTTTTTTAGTCGTTACTTTTGCCTTGCGTTATTAGACCCACTTTCTTTTTTTGAGGGGGGGGGGGGGAGAGGGAAGTGATAGTATGAAATGTAGAGTTCAATCTGAACCAGAATTGTATTACCTTTCGTTTTGTTCTCTACGACTTTGTACGTATGTGTAACCGTTTAGGCTCCATATACAGTGAGTGGTGGTGGGGACTTATGTTGGACTTAGTCACAAAAATACAAAAAAAAAACGATAATACCACTTTCTGTCAAGCAGAAACATGAAATAAAAGTACTACCATGTTTTCTAATTTCCATATTTTTCTTATTTCACCAGTTTTCTCGTTTTTCATGCCTTGAATTCAGTGATAAGAGACTTGATCTCAGTAATGATGTTTTTATTACCTTTGCTTCGTCGTAAAGTAAAACCTTTAAACAATCAAGTGAGAGTAATATTAGGTGTGTTTTAAACCTAACTTCAGAGGCCTGGGTGTTACCATCTATTTTAAAGTGTGTCATTGTAAATTTACTCCCATAACTGACATGTCTTGTGTATTTAGTTAGGTATCTATAATTTGGAATTCGAGTTTGTTAATTTAACAACACTTGGACCATTGGCCAGTACTGTTTTCTGATTTATCACTCAATTTAGACGATCTCAGTACTATACAGCAACCCTTGTAACCAAGCAACAAGCTTGATACCTTCGTCCCAGACCCGGAGTACTGAGATTTACATCCCAGGCCTGGAGTACTGAGATCCACGAGGGGCCAGCACGCACACAACAAAGAACGAATCGTGTTTACGTTCTTTTGCTTATAAAGCTTGACAATGCGACTGTGCGTGCAACAATGTTTGCACAAAAAAAAACTAATCCCAATGCCGATTTTCCTATTAAGCGAAGAAACACTATGTGACAATAACAATGACAGTGAATGCACTTTTCAATTGCTACGCGACTGGGTGTTAAATAGGTTATTACCCGCCTTCTTCGTAATGATTGCTCAACAATGGCTCCGCCCCAGCGGGGCCTCGACATTGTTAATCTCAGTACTTGGAAAGCGGGTAATAACATATACTTCTAAACATATACTTCTAGCTATATGTTTAGTTGACACAATACTGATCTGTATAAGAACTGATCGTACATATTCGTTGAGAAGTGAGTACGAATATGTCCCTATCGAATATGTCTAGCTTAGTTACTGGCAATAAATGCTGAGGGGCATTTTTTTACCATGTTGTTTAGGACACCTAGGTAGTTGGTTGTTTTCTGTAGGGAATGACTTGCTAGTCAGGTAGAGGGTTGTTTTCTATAGGGAATGATCTACTATTTCAGCATTGGGTTGTTTTCCTACTGGAGGGATGTGGACAGATGACATTGTCGCCACCAAATTCGTTTTGTGAGATCTCTATGGACTTCAACGTTTGTAACTTCTAAAGTGTTATCATAGAGCAAAAGTATTTGGAATTTGGCTTCTCCCTGTCCATCTCTAGAGGTACATAATTTCTTACCTAGTATTAAATTTTTAAAAAATTCTGTTAATTTATTTCAATGCTTTTTGTTGAAAAATTTATCCGTCTTTGCAGGGTCTTTTGGGTTCTTCGAAACCGGTTGATGCCTTGCCGTCGACATCTGCCCAGCCTGCTACTGTTCCTGTTCCTGTAACTGTTCCCAGGCAGGTTAAGGCTGTAGTTAAGCCTCCTCCCGCCCGGAGTGCACCACAGAAAGTGTCGAAGAAGGCTCCTGCTGGTACATCCTCAGCACCACCCGTGAGGAAGTTGCCACCAGGAGAGAAGGTGAAACAGTCGTCGAACAACCAGCTTGCTGAGGGGTCCATTGCGTCCCCTCCACAATTTGATCCTCCTTTACCCATGGAGCAGGGAGATATTTCCTGTTCCACTTCTCCTGGGATTTTTCCTCCTTCCGAGGTCAACTTCGTGCTGGACCTCACTCCGGCTTTTGATTCGGGGGAGGATTCAGATGTTTTCGGGTCGCCCAGGGGAGGAGTTGAGGAGGATGATTCAGTCTTAAGCCCGTCCTAATGCCTGCGCATTCCATCGTTCAGTGGAACTGCCAAAGTTATCGGACCCATGCAGAGGAGCTGCGGCTGCTTTTGTCGCATTGGCGACCTCTGTGCTGCTGCCTTCAGGAAACTTGCTTTAAGGCGTCGGATAATCCGGTTGTTAGGGGTTACTCTGTCTACCGTCTGGATGCAGACCCTGTGCCACGTGCACATGGTGGCGTTGCAGTGCTGGTTCAACACTCTCAGCCGCATGCCAGTGTGCCTCTGCACACTAGATTTCAGGCGGTAGCAGTTCGAGTTTCTTTTCAATTCGATATTACTGTCTGTTCGGTTTATTTACTGCCGGATGAGGTCTTTGGGGTTGGTGACCTGGAGGACCTGGTTCGCCAGCTTCCTGCCCCGTTTCTCCTGCTGGGCGACTTTAACAGCCACCACGTCCAGTGGGGAGGACCTAATACTGACAACAAGGGCAGGATCCTTGAGGAGTGGATGCAGAGGGGGTCCGTTTGCATCCTGAACGATGGTGCCATGACACACTGTAACCTGGCCACGGGCAATTGGTCAGCGGTGGACTTAGCCTTTTGCTCCCTTGCCGTCCCAGTTCACTTCACTTGGGCTGTCACTGCCGATCTGCATGGAAGCGATCACCTCCCCGTTGTGTTGTCCACGACACAAGGGGGTTCTGTGGCTTCCAGGCCAGCCCGGTGGGCGCTTAAACGTGCTGAATGGTCAGCCTTTGCTGAGGCTGCTGTATTTCAGCGTGCGGTTGAGGACTTTTCTGATGTGGATGAACTTTCCACTCATTTCGCTGACGTGGTCCTTGCTGCTGCTCATGCTACTATCCCGCGTTCGTCCACACAGCCGCGGCGGGTTCCTGTTCCGTGGTGGACGCCTGCTTGCGGGCGGGCTATTCGGGCCCGCCGGCGAGCGTTGCGTGCATTTACGGTCATCCCAACTACTGACAACTTTGTAGCCTTTAAGCGCTGTCGTGCCCGTGCCAGGTATGTCATCCGTGAGGCTAGACGTGCTTCGTGGACAGCTTATGTTTCGTCGATCACGCGCTCCACGCCTTCTCAGCAGGTGTGGCGGAAGGTGCGCCAGATCTCGGGGAGGAACGTGTCTTCCCCGGTTTCACAGCTGAAGGTGGCGAATTCCGTGATCTCTTCTGTACCGGATATCGCCGACTGTCTTGCGTCTGCGTTTGCGCGGGTCTCGAGTGATAACCATTATGATCCTGGTTTCCTCAGAATAAAGCGTAGAGAAGAGGCTCACTCTCTAGACTTTCGCTCCGACGGGCTAGAGGAGTACAATTTACCGTTCACCAGGCAGGAATTTGTTTCAGCTTTGTCCAAGTCGCATGACTCCGCCCCAGGGCCTGATGATGTTCACTATCAGCTGATGAAACATCTGCCTCTTGCCTCCCAGCAGTTCTTGCTGGAGATGTTCAACCGTGTGTGGGCAGAAGGCTCTGTTCCGGCAGCGTGGAGGACAGCAGTGGTCATCCCGATTGTGAAACCGGGCAAAGACCCTACTGCTCCTTCCAGTTATCGCCCAATCGCTCTGACTAGCTGTGTCTGTAAACTTATGGAACGGATGGTCAGTGAGATGTTGGTCTGGGTGCTGGAATCACGCGGATTCTTATCTGCGTCCCAGTGTGGCTTTCGACGTTTTCGGTCAACCATCGATCATCTGGTTGCCCTTGAATCGGATGTGAGGGAGGCTTTTCGCCTGCGTCAACATCTGGTTCAGGTTTTCTTTGACTTGGAGAAGGCTTATGATACGACCTGGCGTTATGGGATTCTCCGTAATCTCTATAACTGTGGCTTGAGGGGACGGATGCCAGTGTTGCTTTCCGCCTACCTCTCAGGCCGTTCTTTTCGTGTTCGTGTCGGGGCGACTCTTTCCCGCCCGTTTGTCTTGGAGAATGGTGTGCCTCAAGGAGGGGTTCTTAGTGTCATCTTGTTTGCTATTGGGATCAACCCCATTGCTCGGCAAGCTGCTGTTCCCCGGTCATTGTTTGTCGATGACTTCGGCCTGCGCTTTCGGGCAGCTCGCATGCAGACCTGCGAGCGCCAGCTACAGCTGGCGATTAACAAAGTCCAGACCTGGGCGGTCAGTAATGGTTTCCGGTTTTCTCCGGACAAGACTGTGTGCATTCACTTTTGCCGCCAACGAACACTGCACCCAGATCCTTGCCTGTACTTGGGGCAGGCGCAGGTTCCTGTTGTCCCACAGGCACGTTTCCTGGGTCTGGTGTTCGATTCCAGGTTATCTTGGCTTCCACACTTGCGCCAACTTAAAGACAAGTCTTAGCGGGCACTTAACATCTTGCGGGTTCTGTCGGGCACTTCATGGGGTGCCGATCGCACTGCCATGTTGCGCCTCTACAGAGCCCTTGTCCGCAGCAAACTTGATTATGCGTGCATGGTGTATGGTTCGGCTAGTGACTCGACTCTCCAGGTGTTGGACACTGTGCATCACAGTGGCCTGCGTGTGGCGACTGGGGCATTTCGAACTTCTCCAGTGGTCAGCCTCTATGCTGAGGCCTCGGAGCCACCTTTGTCCATTCGTCGGCGGAAGCTGGCCATTCAGTATGCTGTGCGTTTACGTGCTGTGGAATCCAGTCCTGCTTGGTCCATGGTTTTTGGGCCAGACTTGCGAGTCGGTAGACGCAGGGTGGGTAAGGGTGATTTCCGCGATAGGCTCCAGCAGTCCTGTCAGGAGATAGCCTTTGAAATGCCCACCGTCTTGAGGCTTGGGGGGATGCCAGTGGCCCCTTGGCTTGTCCCAAGTGGCATTTTCATTTTCGCTCTGGCGTCCCTCCCGAAGGGTTCCACTCTACCAGCAAGGTACTTACAGGAGTTCCGCCGGCTGTGTTCTCAGTACGCCGGTTATCAGCGGCTGTTTACTGATGGGTCGAAGTCAGACGCTGGCGTGGCTTGTGCTTGTGTTTGTAAGGGAGTGATGGTTGCCCATCGCCTTCCATCTGGCTATTCTGTGTTTTCTGCAGAGCTTTTGGCTCTCGGTTTGGCGGTGGAAGGGATCCTTGGCCTTCAGGGCACGCATTTCATTATCTTTAGCGATTCCATGAGTGCCCTGGAGTCCTTGGCAAATTACAATCCTCGGAACCCCTTGACACAACGTGTCCAAGCTTTGCTTTCCCGCTTGCCTGGCCAGCGGAAAACCGTGCTTTTCTGCTGGATCCCGGGCCATGTTGGGATAGGTG
>JAHWFP010184105.1:39000-50401 GCA_023313725.1 Lithobius niger | reverse complement strand
GTTAAAGTCCTGTTCATCAGAATGCCGGCTTCCCATAAAATCCACGACCACCTCTGGCAGCTTTTTATATACTTTTTATTTTTTAATCCGCAAGCTTTCCACAATGCGAGCACTTCCAACGCACCATTGTGTCACTTTTTATCTGCCAGATGTTTCGCGTTGGACTTATCAACATTTACTACTTCGACTATTCCTACTTTGCCACAACCAGCTGTTCCGATTGTGGCAAGAGCTGGAAGGAGAGTGCAAGTAGAAAGCCACCTTTCTTGATTTGTGCGCATGAGAATTTGAGATTCAATCCATCGCCGGTAGTTCGAGCCATCTGTGGTCTTCAATGCTGTCTTTTGGTGATGGGAAATATGTCATGGCCTTTCCAATTTTCTTTAACTCAGAGTTGTATAGACGATCACTTGGTGCATTATTGGCTCTGATTTGACGAAGCATACCCCGCTTTTGAGAAACAATGAATTAAATTGGGGTTTATGAATACATGCTTTACTACAACTAGCACTTATTTACTTATTTACTTTTTTCTACTTTTATTTATTTATTTTTTCTTCTTGTTTATTTTATTAAGTTTTTACCCCTTATGTCACAACTTCTACTTTGCTCCTTTCCAACTTGAGTGTAACTTAACGATACTTAATTTAGGTATACAAGCGATGTTTAATGAAAGCTCGTATTCATAGTGCTTGAAACCTCGACTTCAAGAAAATTTATTAATCCTTTTTGTACTACCGGATTATATACTTTCATTCAGGAACATGCATCATTTTCTGCAATAGTTGACTAGTAAGAAATCAATTATTGCTGCTCTATACCATGCGCAATGGCTGTTTGCCGTGACGTCACCATGAGTTAGCAAATGACGAACGAGAACAACGGCTGTTTGGCCATCTGATTGGACTAGCCCAGTCACGTGACGTGCACGTCACAGCAAACAGCCATGGCGAATGGTATAAGTCAGGAACGTCCATTATTGTCTGCACTGTTTCAGGAAGTACTTGTTGCTGCTTCACAGCTATTTATAAATACAAGCAGTTTTCAGAATCTTTGCTAAACATGCATTTATCTTTAGTTGAACGCTTCTACCAATGATCATAATGCTCTTCTTGATTCCCTTTTACCGTTACCTACCATCAAAACATAACTAAATACATGTGCAAAACTATTTACGTTGCCTTTTGGACTTATATGTCAGACTGCCTGAGCGTGGAATCGAACCCAGGACCTTTGAAACCAAAGGTCGAGATTCTACCGCTGAGCCATACTGACAAGGCCTATGCTCAGCGGTAGGACCTCGGCCTTTAGTTTCAAAGGTCCTGGGTTCGCTTCCCCACTCAGACAGTCTCACATAAAAGTTCAAAAGGCAACGTTAATAGGTTTGCATCTGCATTTAGTTATTTCATGTGAGCCTTTGGCTTTCCCGTCTTTAATGAAAATATAACCACTTAACCAACTGGTTAGTAGCACGCAATTTAAAATTTGCTTCGTGCAATTTTGATAAATCCGGTGGTTTGCAATTAGTTTAATGGTAATGATACCATGCAAATAAGCTCTCGTGCGTATTTATTATTAGGAATGACTTGGACTGCTAGTCTATCTAAACTTGTAGAAAATGGATTTAAAAGATATTTTTTCATGTCAGCAGGCTACAGCCTGCTACATCTGAGAAAATGCGTTTTGCAACTGAATAATGCGTAATTATCAATTCAGGATTAACAATTGCACAGTAATTGCCAACCAATTATTGCCTACCCACAGGTGTTGACAATTGCCTTATTTGAACTGGGGTAACTTTGCCTAAGCTGCACGTTAAAGACTAACTAGGAAAAAAACAGGTTTCAGCTTAGAAATTATTAAACGAAATAAACGTTCTAAGGCAATTTACAAAAATCTAGTATATAAACACATTTAAAATTTCCTCTCTGATATAATGGATTATTCATGTACCCTAGTATCTAGACACACCCTAGTATCTAGACACACGCTAGTGTGTCGCGCTAAATTAGGCAACAAACATCACATCAATTCAATTGTCAAGGTTGTAAACCATTGTAGCGCGACGCCATTACATCAGTGTCTTATATTTTGAAGCATAGTTGGGCACATTTCCGGTACTTGGGGAAAAATAATAATGCGGTACAAAAGCTTAAATTGTGTTGAAATCAAGAGCAATGACCCACCTGACAAAAATTAACTCATGTTTGAATGCCAGCTATGCTGCTTTCAATGCAAAATCTGCCCCTCTATAACGTTGAAAATGTGTTACTAACTAGCTAGCTCATCCCCATGTTAAATCCCATAGGGTGATTATTCATCGATTCCGAGATAACGGGAAGGCTTCCAGCTATGAAATTAAACGAATGAGTGCACTACAATACGAACTGCGTACCTTTTATGGTTTGGAGCCTGGGGGCGTAACAGGAATGGCGTGGGAGGGCGCGTAAGTACGAAAATATTGTTATAACCATTGTTAGTATTGTCGGCATCGTCTCTCATTGGACGGCGAAAGTCGGACAATGAGAATGTGTATACTGACGTACGTGCCGAGGCACACACTAGTGTATCACAATAAATCTAAACAACGTTGCAAAGAAATTGTATTTACGTCCAATTAACGAAAAATAAACCAAGTGTAAAAACAAAGCAAAATAAACAAAGCCAAAAACTAGTAAGGTGGCCACCAAGTTGAGAGTGGTTCGGCCCTTCAAAGGAGTGATATCAACACACCAAAACTAAGTAAATACAATGAATTACAACAAAACCAAAAACCAATAAAGAGGTGATTAAGTTGAGAATGGTTGGGCCAATAGGCAAAAGGTAGTAGCAAATTGTTGAAAACCAATTTCTTGTTGACGTGGCACTTTATTACTCTTCTGCACGGTAGTGGAGTTGAATCAATACACAATTAAAAAAAAGGAGTGATATCATATCAAAAACCAAAACTGGTAAAAGGGGCCACCAAGTTCCGAATGGTTCGGCCCTTCAAAGGAGTAATATCAACACACCAAAACATTCGCCAACTTAAACGCACCGAATAATACTTTGGACGTTAAATGAAAACTTGAACATTGCTACCGAAAGTAGCAATGTTCTAGTTTTCATTTAACCTTCGAATTATTAAGCGGTGTGATTAACTTGGCGAATGTTTTGGTGTGTTGTTATCACTCCTTTGAAGGGCCGAACCATTCGGAACTTGGCGGCCCCTTTTACCAATTTTGGTTTTTGATATGATAATACATCAACTGGCCATCTAATGTATGCTAAAACTCTTCTAAACAAAAACCAGATAAGTTAGGAAGAGGATTTCAGTGCCAGGTAACTTTAGCTACTTGTTATCCTTCATGTTAACGGTCTTCGGTAACAACTTACCATATCAAATTATTTTCTTTATTTTGGTCTTCTTTTGCATCCTTAAGTTTTGCGCAGGATAGGACAAATAGAAACTGAACTGGCCATCGCATACCAAACGATAAAAAGTAAAATAGGTAAGGTACCTACGTTAAGGCTCCTATGAACCCAGTAAGGGAGCTGTAATACTGAACAGCAACGAGTACAGTACCTTAGCAGCCACACGGCAATTGATTACTGTGCGTGCAGTATAAGTGGGGGCTTTTGAAATTAGAGATGACAGTAAAATACCACATTTCAAAAGCAGCTACCTGACAGCACTAAGCGGTTACCCAATAAGCTGCAGGTCACAGCAACGACCGTAACGGTTGCTGTTCATGTAGACCAAACGGTTTGAAATATAGAAATATATGCGCTAGAAATAAACGGTTCAATTCGGGATCGACTATATATGTAAAACATTCAATCAGTGGTATCCATTTAAATACAGATGCAAACCTAAATACGGTGTCTTTTGGACTTAAGCGTTAGACTGCATGAGCGGAGAATCAAACCCACGACTTTTGAAACCATAGGCCGATGTCCTACTGCTGAGCTGTATTAACACGGTCTATTAAAAGGAAAAATAAACATAGATGCAAACCTATTTACGTTGGACTTATATGTCATACTGCCTGTGCGGTGAATCAAACCCACGATCTCTGAGGGGGGGGGGGGGCAATTGAGGCTTAATGGCGGGTCGACAACTTGGTCATTAGCACCAACCTCAGTCACAGTGCAGTGGTCCGGGTTGCCACTGCACCACACATTACAGAGATGTTATTCAAACCCCTAATCTAAATCTTGTCATACATCTGTACCTCCTGCAAAAATTGAAAAACACCGGACAGGAGGACAGACTTATCGCCCAACTGACGCGCAATGTCATGCGGAAGATGGAACCGACGACGAACACCATCAAGATGGCGACAATCAACAAGTAAGTGCCGGACCGTAAGTGGCCGTCGACACCAAGAGCATTCAGGAGGGTCAACCCCCCGCAAAAGGAAACAGTGAGTAAGTCGGGTGTGACCAATTCGCAAACGGGCCAACACAACCTCCTCACGGCGACTGCGGCGACACACCGAGTGCCACTCCTCGACAGTGCCTTTAATGGCCCGTAACTTATTACCGTCCTGTCTGTCCCACAAGGTTTGCCAAAAAGCGTGTAACCTCAGACGCAGATCTCTGAGGCCGTGGCAGTATGGCTCAGCAGTAGGACCTCCGACTTTGGTTTCAGAGGTCGTGGGTTTGATTCCCTGCTCAAGTAGTCTGACATATAAGTCCAAAAGGCAACGTAAATAGGTTTGCATCTGTATTTATTCAAGTCTTGTTGAGCCTTTGGCTTTTCCGTCCTTAATCCTTATTTTACGTTTAAATGTTCTATTCGTTTCACTTGGAGGATGAAGCGGCAAATCAGCATCCCTCCAGTGCCGATTGGGTAGTGTATGTTTTTATGTATTTATGAACGTGTTAAATGCTGCATATGAACGCTTCATTTTATACAGGCCGTGTCAATATGTCTCCACGGTAGGACTTCAGCCTTTGGTTTCAGACGTCGTGAGTTTGATTCCCCGCTCAGGCTGTCTGACATATAAGGCCAAAAGGCAACGTAAATAGGTTTGCGTCTGTATTTATTTAACTCTTGTTCAGCATTTGGCTTTTCCGTCCTTAATCCTATTAAAAGCAAACGTCCATAGGTAGCATTTAACGCGTGCATATAATCATACACTTTCCAATCGCCACTGGAGGGACGTTTATTTGCTGCGTTATATGCATGTGTTATATGCTGCTTATGGACGTTTCCTTTTAAAGTCCGTATCAGATCGGTTCAGCGGTAGGACCTCGGCCTTTGGTTTCAAAGGTCGTGAGTTCAATTCCCCGCTCAGGCAATCCGACATATAAGTCCAAAAGGCAACGTAGGTATGTTTGTATCAGTATTTATTTGACTCTTTGTTGAGACTTCGACTTTCCATCCTGTTCAGTGGTAAGCATTTTAATTTATTCAGCTGTATAGACCACTGAATGTTTAAGTTCTGAGGACGAACTTTAGGTTAATGCAATAAATGAATTAATTGAAAACTTGAACAGTCAAATTTTTCAGGGTTGAAATTGTCTACTGTTAACTGGACTATAAGCCATGTCGTTCTATGTTTGTATTAAGAGTACTAAACACCATTCACTTTCTTGAATTGGAACAAATGACGAATTTCCCATTAATGGGCGAAATACTTTGGATCTTAATTTTGGCCAGCACCCACCATGTTAATCAAATGTCAGACATTGGATAAATTTTCCACAAGTGATCATGAGGTGGTCTGCTGTAAATTGGTAGGAATTAAACAAGTTGTTACGAGCAAAATCACCTTCTTTTTTACTGGAAATGCGCTGAGACTGTAACTTAAGAATGCCCTTGACAATTTTGATAAGGGGGGCAATTCATCAGTCATTACTTAAAAAAAGTTTTACGCCTAATATTTCTAAACTTCCTTGAGTGAGTTCACCTTGTTTGATTGTTGCAATTGCACAACTGTTGATGAGTGTGTTCGATTGACCAATGACAAAGGTGGCAGTAATGTAGTTAGCAAAGGGGAAAAAAGAAAGCTGGCAATTGTTTTGTTTGAATAGAAGACGAAGAATTGCCTGCACAGAAAGAAAATAGGCCAACGGGTAGTATCGTGAAAGCAGAGTAGGTTTTCGTTTATTTACTGAATAGAAGTGTTTCGCGAAGATAAATGGAGTGAAACTTCAAAATGATTAATTAAAGCAAACGTTTCAAAGAGCAACGTTAAATTTTCAAGAAAGTTGTATGTAGACCCTCGTCATGAATTTTAATCCTAGAGTACTAAAGTTTTCTAATCTACTGATTTTTTTCTTTTGGTTGGTGAATGTTTAAGAAATGTATTTAATCTGTTGAAGTATATATCCTGATGTATTAATCATATATTAATCTGCGGTGTAGTCATCATTAATAAAATGTTCTAAGGAAGATTCGTTTTATTGACGAAAATATAAAAAAAGGGTACCGAGATAACTGCTACCAGCACCGAGTGTGTAGATCAGTGATCCTAGCTCCCAATCTCGAAAACAATTGTTACGATCCAACATTACTTCATGTTACAAGAGTCAAGACAACGAGAAAGCGGTTGAGAAAATGTGTTAATACTAGCAACGGAATTTGATTTGCGAAACCACAATTATTAATTCATATTGCAGCACAAATTATCGACGAAAATATGGTGTACTTGGCTCTCCTTAAGCAAAGTGCAAATTCAGCTGGAGGTTCTGATTTGATCTCTAGAAATTTTATGGAAAATATTTAGTTCCTCATTGGACTGGTACTTACAATTTTGTATAAGATTTTTCTAATAAAAGGTTTTGGTCTTGCTATTTGATAAAAGGCCAATATTACACATTTAATAAAAAAGCATGTAGGTCTTTCCCTGTTAATATAGTCCATTAGCCTCCTTTCTGTTATTTAAAAATTGTTTGAACGAATTGTTAAATCACGTCGAAGATGTGCACCACGGATTTCAAAAGGGGTTGTCAGCAATTATTGACCTAGGTAATATAATTCTTTGTGGATACATTTTCTATGATCTGTAAAAAGCATACGGTAAGATTAGTAAGGTCAAGTTGATGGCAGGATTAAAGGAGTTTTGAATTGTTGGGCCAGTTAGTGCGTGGATCGGAGAATGGCTAAATAGCAAGGGTGTGCAATTGTATTAAAGCATGTAAATTCAAAATGGCGACTGGTGGAACAAACCATACCTACAGTATGTTTGATTTAAAACCAATTCATTTGGGACCTTTACTAACGCCTTTAATTGCCCATTTCTCCCATTCATCATTTATCACTTACCAAACCATCTCGTTTCTGTTAGTTTGATCAGATTTTACATTTTTCAGTGTAGTGATACAAAGGATGAAGACCATCTGAACAGGCCACGACATATTTGAAGACAGAATATAGATGTGTCTACTAAGCAGCTATGTTGCAAAAACGCTGGTAGCGCTCAATACGTCAAAAGTTGTTATTGATTTACCTAGCAATGCGTGCAGGAAAAATGCGTGTACCCCGATATTAATTCATGGACGAACAGCAATATGACAGTTTTAATTAAACTCATAAACTTTGCTGGTCCCCTTGCAAGTACCTCATCAGCTGTTCCAAAATTAATATACAGGTTGAATGAAATCGTTAAAAAATGCCACTTAACTGGCAATGACCCATAAAGTAATACGGCAATGGCTACGTTGACAACAATTTGATGCTGCAGTTAGGTGGCAACTTTTTTAACTTCCGCATCTGCGCATGTAGAGTTAACTATGTTAAAACAAGTGCTTCTACTTTTCTAGTTCATTTAATTTTTTAATGACTTTAGCCCAATACATTTCTATGCACTAATAATTCTACATTCATAATAATAGCATTTCTAATTAAATTGAAGTTATATAGCAGAAGAAGTTAAGGTTAGTTGCAAACAGTTTAAGCATGTGAAAGTCCTGTTACGATTTTTCGGCTTGGAGACCGAAACATTTCATGTAATACAAATCAATGTTAAGTTAAAGTTTAACTGAACCGAAATCAAAACGGGATAGGAACAAGAATACGCTTGCCAGTTAGCTTTCAGATGATGCAATCTTCCTGCGGTGTTTAGTCCACCTGAAACCATGCTGAAGTCAGGTGACCAGGTGTGCGCTATAACGTCATTTCCAGTGAGCGGGGCTTCCGGTTTTCATCGATCTCGAGCAGGGTGGAAAAGTGCCTTTTGCTACCTTTGTTTCGTTTTCTTCAATCTGGTGCAGGTTGGGAAAGTGCCATTTGCCACATTTTTGTTGTTTTCGTCAATCTGGGGGATGGAGGGAAAGTGCTTTTTGCTATCTTCTATGACGTCACTTCCGGTGGTGGAAGAGGGTGGGAAAAAGGTGACGTCACAGGTCACGTGACTATGACATTATTCCCCCCTGGTCACGTGACTATGACCCCCCACTTTTTTATTTTCGCTAATCTGGAGGGAAAATGCCTACTGTTACATCCTGGAAGTGACGCCATTACCCCTTACTCTTTAGTTTTAGTCGATCTGTAGGATGGTGGGGGAAGTGCTTTTTTCTACCTTTTATTTCCTCTTGCTACTACATGACCCCCACAGGTCACGTGAGTATGACGTCCGCACTTTTTTTTTATATTCGTCGATCTAGAGGGTGGTGGGAAAATGCTTTTTGCTACCTCCTTTGCGAACTGGAAGTGAGGCCATCTTAGAGCAACCATGCGAACCAGAAGTGACATCATCCAAGATGTTTACAAACATACCCTCCGGTCACATAATGAAACTGGGGTAATGACGTCACTTCCAGTCAGATGATGAAACTGGGGTAATGATGTCACTTCAGGTTTTCCATGAAGTTGCTCATATGGTATTAGCGTGAAGTTTCTCATATGGCATTAGCGTGAAGTTGGTTATATTGCATAATAGTGCGAAGTTGTTCATATGGCTTTACCATGAAGTTACTCATATGGCATTAGTGTGAAGTTTATCATAAGGTATTAGCGTGAAGTTGCTAATATGACTTTAGCATGAAGTTGCTCATATGACATTAACGTTCGTGGGCTTTAACATTCTGAGAATGACAAATTTGCAACACTAACGTCATTTAAAAGTTTTTAAATAATTTTATTGATAGGACACAACTACATCCAGTTACTAGGCAAAACTCCTGAATCTGTAAGGTCCTCTTTTCACTTTCGGTTATAATTTTTATCTTTTTCAATCCCCGTAGAGTTTGCGTAATTTCCTCTTCACGATCACCTCTTCCCCTCAACAATAATCCGACCAAGACTCTAAGCCAATTAACCAATGTGTTTGAGTTGTTGTATCAACTTCCAACAGACCCTGATTGTTTCGGCCCTGATTCTTTCGACACTGACCCCAAATTATGTGGCTCCAATTCGTCCAATCCTGATTCGTTCATCCCCGACTCGTTCGTCTCCAATTCGTCCGGTCCCAATTAGTCCGGTCTCAATTCGTCTGACGCTGATTCTTCCAACTCCGATTCTTCCGACTCTGATTTATACGGTCCCGATTCATCCGACCCTGATTCTTCCGATACCGTATCGTTCGGGCCAGATTCGTTAATTTCCGATTCGTTTGACTCCGATTCGTCATAATCTTTATCCTCTTCCATTTTTGCCAGCCAACCACTTTTACCCTCCTTTATTTCCTCCCAAATTGGTTTAATAACACGGACGTACTTATAACCACGATTCGATTTAGGCTTTCCAAAGAAGGGGTCATAGTTTCGTTATATGGCATTACTGTCTTTCAGAATCAAGCCATATGAGGCCAAGACTTCGGGTCATATGTTTCGTACTGCAAGTCCTATTGAGTCAATAAACTCCACAGCTGATTTCTTTCTCGGTACTTCTTTTCTTCCAACACTGCGTCGTTCTACCATATTTTGATAGTTTTGTTACCGTGTCTATGTTACCGTGTCTATGTTGTACCTTCATCTAAACACGTAATCTTTTTTTTTTGGCAATTTGAAAAATCTACGCAATAATATCTCGAAGTCAAACCCAATGTGTGACCCTTCAAAATAGCCTTTAAAGACCGAAACGATGCTAGAGGAACTTGTCTCACACCCGATGAAGGGGGCTCTGAGCTGACCAGTTTTGATGCATTTGGGGCATCATCCGCCTGTTTCTGTTTTTTATGGTTGGCTTCCGCAACATCTTTCACATCATCTTTCTCCTTTATGAGGGTGATACTTTCTAACGGATCAACCATGAGTCGCCTATATTTTTTCCCAGTACAGGTGCTTCATCCTTTTTTTTTTACCAATTTCTTCATCAGATCTGTCCATTATCTTCCATTTTTTCCTTTTTTTTTATAAATGATAATGTGGACCTAAACATTCACTCGGGTTATTGTTCCCATCACACCCGTTTTTTACCTCATCTAAGGTGTTGATCGAGTACGAAACCTAATGGAAACACTCAAAATATGAATGTTACACACCATTTAATCTTATGTTGGTGTTCCGGTTATGATTCACACCCATTAATACTTTGTTTTATGGGAGTAAAGAACCACCAGGAACCTTCAAAAATACGAAGATGAATGTATTATGTATGTTTTAAACTTGTTCCTACAACGATCTAGATTCGTTTAGTGTTTGTATTAAACTCCCAACACACGAATTTGCTAATATGACATTAGCATGAAGTTGCTCATATCACATTAGTGTGAAGTTGCTCATATGGCATAAGCGTGAAGTTGCTGATATGGCATTAACATGAAGTTGCTAATATGACATTAGCATGAAGTTGCTCATGTGACATTAGCATGAAGTTGCTCATATCACATTAGTGTGAAGTTGCTCATATGGTATAAGTGTGAAGTTGCTGATATGGCATAAACGTGAAGTTGCTAATATGACATTAGCATGATATTGCTCACGTGACATTAGCGTGAAGTTGCTCATATGGTATAAGCGTGGAGTTGCTCATAGGGTTTACCGTGAAGTTGTGTATATGGCATTACCCTGAAGTTGCTCATATGGAATTACCATGAAGTTGCTCACACGACATTACAGTGAAGTTGCTCACAGGGTTTTACCGATTGACCAAAAACCTGCTTCCCACGAATGTAAAAAATCTGCTTTCCACGAATCGATAAAAAATAACTTCCCCATAATGGGTATGCTGATATTATAGTGATATTTCACCGAAAAAAACTCCCATCCAGGTTGATAAAAAATCGTAACGTCAGTACCCAAACTATGACGTCATAACCACCCCACTCGTGACGTCATAGCTACACCCCCGTGACCTCAGAAGGGGAGTGTCTCCCTGGGAGTTAACAAAAGGACGGAAAAAGGTCGCAAAAAGCACTTTCCTATCATCCTCCAGATTGACGAAAACTAAACAGTGGGGCAATGACTTTATAGCCACATACCCTGTGACGTCATTACTCCAGCTGTGACATCATTAGCCACGCTGTGATGT
>JAHWFP010184105.1:0-38600 GCA_023313725.1 Lithobius niger | reverse complement strand
GTGACGTCATAATTCCTTTCCGGTGATGTGACACGATGACGTCACTTCTAGTCATGTGACTTTCATCCATCCGGAGACAACCCAATCGCGTTTATACCCTGCGTTTGTACACAGGCTTTATCGCAGTTGTATAGGAGTGGAAAGGAATGTGGTTGAAGCCGAAATCTCTCTATACTTACTACAGGGCCTAGCTTTTGAACACTTACAAACGATTATTAAAATCCTGCACCATACCCCAGCACTCCTCACTTTAGACAATGTCCGAAACTCAGCAACAATTTTTAAGCAACACATTCATTTTTTGATTCCCCCATAAACCATGTGACGCTCCCCAACCCAGTTTAAATCGTCTTGAAGCATCTTTGGCAAATGGACAGGCCTTACCACGACAACGTCAACATAAGTTGTGTCACAGATACGATTCTTTGTCACACATCATAGCTGTTTGTGATCGCGCACCTGGTGTAATCCCCAAGAATTCCTATGATGTGGCTGTTATGCAAGACACCCAGGGAGGGAATATATTCCGTCTCAAGGCTGTTGGCCCCAGAGAGCGCCAAGAAAACGCATTTTCCACCTCCTGCTCCTAACAATTCTGCTCCTGCTCCCCAGCGAAGCCCCAACAAACTAATTTCCTTGCTGAAGATATTTATGTTTATGGTCTCTCTTTAGAGGATAACTCTTTTTCGGATGCCAACTTAACTGTTTGTGCCCTTGATGGTCGAGTACTAGATGGTCAGGGCAGATCTGATTTACCTATTTTTAATTTAAGCAATGGTTGAAATGTTACCAAGTTTGGTTTAGACCATTAAGCCACTGGAAGATTTTTTTGAGACTGTGGCTGACTTATTGACAGGCACAAATATATATTGGTGAAAGTTAAACTAGTACCAGATGGATCATTCGTTTAAGGTAGAATTGTGGGATCGTATGTGCGTGCGTTTGGTATCCCAATAATTTTGGACAACATTGTTGAGATCCCACAATCTACCAACAACCTTATTTCCACCTCTGACCGAATTGAGTCAGGTTTCAATGGCAACAAACTTGTGCCTTAATGGCATATATTTTAGGCAATGTTGGTGTTCTAATAGTTATGTTGAGCCTTTTTGCTACATGGGTCAATCATCTTCACGATGCTTATGCAGTTTTTTTGCAAGAAGTTTCTGCGTGCAGTCGATTTCTTCACCTCATTCCCCTTTACGAAATTGTGTCCCCGCCCCACTTAACGTCTTGTGCAGAGACAGTGCTATTTATGTGTCTATTGCCGCAGGTGACCCCTCTTGTGGTGTTCTGTCTCCTACCACTGCAAGTTTTCCACCCCTGAATAACTGTTATATTCTTCAGAATAATGTGTATGATCTCAGTCATGATTTCGTTCATACTTCTGATGTTTTACGTAGTCATGACATTTGTGTAAGCTTCTCTCTCCTATTCTTCGTGACTTAGACGAGGATAAGGCTTTGACTGAACCTCCCGACTTAGATATGGGTCTCATTTTATCGCCCACCTTAGAGGGGGATTCTTTCAGTAGTTTGTCTACTCCACTGAAGCACAATGATGCTGAATGTTATTTTGGGGTATCGTTCCTGCGTTACCCTCCATTTTGTCAACATGTAAATCGAGGTAAAAAAAAGGTGTAGGTATAAAATCAATAAACTCTACATCTATGCCCAGTGGGGCTAGGTCAAAGCGATCTCTCACATCCTAACACGTTTATGGAAATTTTCTTTCAACCTTAAAACCTGGTTGCACTCTTCGCTGTTGTATAAGGAATCCACTTGTGCAGGATGTCCCATATTAAGCCTAATGAAAGATGTTGAGGCTCTCATGAAGTCTGCTTCAGTTGGTGAGTGGGAGGTTTGTAGTAGTGTCACGGTGGATGAACATATTTCTTTTATTTATGGAGACGTCTTGAGGTCACCTGACTTAGCACAGTGGAAAGAAGGTAAGATCCGTGAGTTTGATGTTCTGAACTAGTTGGAGGTATAGATAGGTATTGGCTGAGGGGCCTTTAAATGTTTAGGTGTTATCATCTAAGAGAGTGTTAGCAAAAAAAATATTGTAAATACAGCATGCTTCAGAAATACACACTCAGGCTAGAGGCTAATCTTAAGTCAAGTCTGGGTGTGTGCTTCGAAACATTGCATTATTTTGATTACCACCATAGGATAGTCTTATGTCATCTCCCTTCGTGTTTTCGACCTCAAGATTGCGTACCTTAAGTCCTTTGCATGCACGACATGTACTTTCAATCAGGGTTATAGGCTAAAGAATGGAAATATATGTAAACTTGTCAGGGCATTACATGGTATGTCATAATGCAGGCAGGTGTTGGTTTGAACACTTATGGTGTATCCTATTGGCATGTGGCATGACCCAATGCACGATGGACCTGTGTTTGTTCATTTTATGGGAGCAGGGGATCCACAGTATCTTTTCCTCACCTGTGACGTTGACCATTTTGTACGATGTTAGTTTCAATTGTTTGATACTCAAGATAGGTGAATATTTTACCCTACTTGAAACCTGCAACAGTTTATACCCAGGGTTATTGTTTGAACAAACATCTGAGGGTCTTTATCTCTCCCAGGTGCAATATGAACACGCAATTTGAACCAAAGATGTGTGTGAAGACTCACCTTTTTGTGATAAGTTTACTTATCAGTCCATAATAGGATTGAGCATTTACAGTACAGTATGCAACGAGTGTGTCCATTCAGCAATGAAAATTTCAACAATGAATTCTACAACATTACTCGAGGATGTTCTTTCAGCGTGGTTGCAACATTGTTGTAAAGAATGTTAGAAAAATTAAATAGCCTGTAAGCAGCTCTTTATAAATTCTTCGTTCCTGCATAAACAAACACCCGTCGCAGCATCCAGGGGCTGTAGTGTAAGCCAGTGTTGTGAGCAGAGAATAACCAATTTACGTATTATCATATGGCCTGAAATTGAACACTATAATAGTTTGTTTTCCGTTTAGTACAGTAATCTTCATTTTTGTCTCCTATGTTTGTGTCTCATTTTACGGCAGTTTCATGTATCTTCTTATCAAATAACAACAAATGCTTGGTTAATAATCGAGACGATTACGACTTTCACTTCTTTTAGGTGTTCTTAACAATCCAACTTTACTAGGCAAACCAGACATGTAGTGAATAGAAGGGATTGGAATACTGTGATAAAAATCATAGCTTTGATATGATTCATTGACAGCAAATTGACGTTTTCCTTTAAGTTGCAACCAATTTTCTACCTTAAAAATGTTCAGCATTATCATTCTGAAGTTACATTTTAATAATTATTCGTAAAGGCTACACTGAGTTAGCGTTTCATTTCATTTATTTTTTAAGGAATTGTCGGCAAGAAAAGAATACAGATAAAATTAATCCAACATTAATAGCATATTGTTTTCGTAACAACTAAAAAGCTACAAAGTAAACCGAGTTTGGAAGTGTTTTTAATAATGCCTGGATAAGTGCTACTGCTTATCAGCATTGACAACAATACCCTACTCCTCTGTTCACAAAGTCCAAGCTTCATTGTTAGAAACTTTCATTGTTGCATGGACAAACTCGTTGTCGCCTACTGTACCTGGTATCCGGGACTAGACCCGATATCAGTTTTGCTGTTGCCACCCTGTTCATTTTTCTCAGCACATAAGTGAGATACATTTTGATGCTACCAAGTGTGTTTTTACTTTATGTTAATTATATGAAGTACTTGAAGTTTTTTCCCTGTGGGTGTTAAGGATCTAATTAAAACTTGTAGTGATGCTTCATCACATGTCACATTTTATGCTGGGGAGTTTTCGAGTCACGCTTCAGAAGCCTATAGAGTGCTTATGCTGTGGAAAACTGCCAAACAAAAAACGGTGACTCTTAGCTCTGTAGAGGCAGAGATTATTGCTTTGGTTGGATGTGCTAGTTATTTTAACAAGGTGATTAAATTGTTTTATGGGCTAGAATAATTTGCTTGGCACCTACCCGTGGCTGTGGGGACAGATAGTCAGTTAGCCATGGGATTAGAAAATAATCTTATCTGTACTGCCAGGTACAAATACTGTGCCAGGAAGATGTGGTGTATTCGTTGTCTGGGCGTACAGGGTTTAGCTCAGTCGTGGTTTACGCCCGGTGAGAGCCTTTCTGTGGACATGTTAACAAAGGCTTGTTGCTGTAAATGTCTCGAAACTTACAGAGAAAGGTTTGGTTTAGGTTTGCCAGGTTTATCGACTGAACCTCATCGCCAAACCTTGTAGACTAACCTTATCCAAGAAGTGATTGTTATTGTGTGAGTGCAATACTTTGTTCTCTAATCTATATTAACACATGCACTTCCTTTTTTCCTTGAGCACACACATTTTCATATTCTTTTTTCGAAACTGTTTCCTGTTTACAAAGGATTTTTTCTTCCTAAGTTCTATAAACCAATGCTGTAAAAGTTTCTAACTTGTATCACTACTTTGCTTCATTAGACATGTAATTGATCTTTTAGTGTGTGTTCTTGGATTTTTTCGTAGTATATGCCTAATGATGTGGTTACTAAGTTTTTGGCGGGATTCCTAGCTTATCAGATATATTATGAGGTCTGTAAACCGATGCAACCCTCTGCTGCCCACTATGTTTATGTTAAAGTAGTGGATGGGGCCTTATGCTATTTCAGAAGGGGTTGTGACGAATATTTTCCCCTTTTTTCCACGTATTTAACGTGAAATGCTCATTTCGTTTTTCCCTCAAGTTTATTTTATTGGGCTCGTCCGATTTACTTAAAATTGCATTCTTTTGGGTTGGATAGTAGCTTGTGGTTGAAAGTAGTTAAGTTACTTTATTTTTGTCATCTATTATTGACCATGTAATTTTCTTCTAACGAAAGCAAGAACCAAAACCCAGCGATAAAGTGCGGGTCAACAGCATGAAGTACCCGTTAGGGAGAACAAATCGTGCTTTGATCGGCTAGAAAACCCTGTTCGACCACACGAGATTTCTTACTGCCCATAGTATTGTTAACGCAGGGATTTATGGGAATCCCACATGCATCAATGAACAAGATTCCCACTCGGCTAGCCTGTACAACCATTGACCATATATACTAGCTAGAAGTGTACCTAGTGTTGCTAAGGCAGGTAAAATCGGAAATGGAAATGGCAGTGTCATGGATTTTGGAGGGCAGATAGGTCTTTTCATGATCGATCTAACAAGCCACCTCCGGTCCAAATCGTACAAACAGTTTCTGAGTTATTTAAAATAAACCACGCGACCACAAAAGAAAAACAGCAATAGCAATGCGAGTGTCACGGGTGCAAATTCAGACTGTGATATCTCTAAAACCAGCAGTGTCGACATGATGAAACTTGGTGTTGGGGTAGGTCTTGTCCCCCACGCATGTTAGGCCCACCACAGGTCCGTGCACACCCTGTGTGTGATGCCATTCACGAATAATTTCTCTCGGGCTAAGCTCCGGAAAGTTCCTCTTGGCCAAATAAATACCTTAAGTTTACACCGGCGTGCTGTTTCTCTGTAACTACTTGTGGCTTAGGTCTGAAACGTGATACCCAGCATATCTCGTTCCTGTAAATGTTAGTTAGGCCAACCGAGGTAGGTCGTCTCATTCGATCGTTATAAACATTCAAAGTGTTTAACATGGGTTTTGTATGGTAGGCCTATACTCCAACTCTGGTATGTTAATATCTTCCATGGTAATTGGAGTAAAGCTTTGAAAATGTATGGACGCCCGGAGAGTGTGTACAGCTAGGGGCATACCTACTTTGAAGTAGTTAGGACATTTGGTTTGGGCAACTTGAATGCTTTAGACAGCACTGGGTGTCAAAAGTCGGGAATGTTTTTCAAATCAGGAGTAGCATTATGAAACTGTAGGGTTGCTGGCGTCGTCAGCTTGGTGCACACCTAACATGAAGTGTTTAAGAAGTCTGGTTTAGCATCGGCAAGAGTGGATACATACGGAGTCGTGGGTGGAGAGTGCTGCAGCAGTGTGCGAGGTGATGAACATGTCTTAACGCTAGTTGTTTGGTGTAGTTTCAGGTCCAAAACCTGATGTTCCTTGCAATGGGAACGTGTGTTTTGAAGCCAGACAGATATACGGAGCTGTAAGTAAAGAATATGCTGCAGCTGTGTGTGAGATGATAAACACGACTTCTCACAAGTTGTGTGCCGTGGTTTCAGGATTAATAACAGGTGTTCCTTGGAACGGGGATGTGCATGGTCGAAGCCAGGAGGCTAACGCAGGAAGAAAGAAAAGTCGTTCACTGGACACCAAACTCGGTATGGATTCCGGGAAAGGGGTTAGACGACGTCATTCAAGTTTAGTTGCCGTCAGACAAGAGTAGGTACGATGGGGACCGAAAAGCCATACCACAACTTCGGTAGGGTTGCTATCGTGTCTCTAAGATATGAGTGTGTGGGTGCGCACTTTCTGCATCTCACAACGAATCTACGATATAATGCAATCTCTGTCTCACGTAGGAGTGTTCGCAACCCAAAGTGAAATTTATTTCTGCTAACAGTAATGTATTTATGTGTATTATTTGCTTCTCTGTGTTGGCTAATGGCTGACATTTTATCATGTTTGAAATAACTACCGGTTAGTGAACACAGCCCCTTAATAGTCAAATATTCTTGAATGAAGTTTTCTATCTAATATGGGTGATCAGATTGGCTATCAAATCGATGAAATGTGGGGAATGAGCTACCCGGCATGTACGATTACTGACACAGAGTTTAAAGTAACAACAGCAACTGAATGAAATATTAGGTAAAAAGTATTTAATAAAGCAATAAAATAATATACTGATGGGTGTACATTCGCCATTAGTAGGTAGGAAAAATTACACAATTATTAATGTAGGCCATGGTTTAAATACTGTCAATTCTTTAATTACTCAAATTTCAATAAGCTATTCACTTTATATTGGCGTATTTCTTATGCTTACATACTTTTATCGTACTGAAGCGTAGTAAGACCAGTAGCAAACGTTAAACAAAAGAAACATTAAAGGAAAAATCTTCCTGGAAAGTTTATCAACATAATGCTCGGAATATTTCATCTGTTGAACAGCCGTTGGTCTGAATGCAGTTTTCTGAAATTGAGACAAACAATGAAAAGTAGTTTGATTACGAACGTGAGTTTTGTTGGACATAAAATGTGACAAAGGTTTAAAATTGAACACTGAATAAGGGCAATGCACTGAGCGAAAATAAAACTGTGTTTTTAGAAGTTCACAATGTTGGAATCATTATTCAAGGTAAAAATGTTAAGAAAGCGGATGAACAGTGATACATACACAGCTCCTATGCGGCAACCTTGAACCACCAATCCTCCATCAATCTTTCTAAGCAACCACTGTCTACAGTTCGTCCGTTCTTAAATATTTTATTCTGAAATCACCAATTTGGGCTTGAGAAATATAGAAACAGTTACAGTTTGTATTGTTTATTCATTAACCTTGGTTAAACACAAGATATGTTATATTTTTTAAATTGTTAACATTGTCATCAATGCGAAATAAAAATATAAAAAAGTGCAGAGCACAACATTGCATGATCTCTTCATACTGGTGCTGCTAAATTGGAGCATCCAATACGGCATCCCCGTGTGAAGAAGTCCTGAAACGTTGTGTTTTGTCCATTTTTTCCATTTTTCCTTTGAAAATGATGACAGTTTTTATATTATTAGAATTGTAAGGTAATTTTTTTACCTCGGTGAAAAAGCATAGTGCTGTTACGTTTTTAAAATCTAAATTACAGTATTTAAAACTTGTTTAGTCCATTATGAATATAGAGTTAATCAATAAACAGTGTTTTATCCATCCTGGAGATAATAAGAAACTTTTATTTAATTGATGATCATGCAAAACAGATTTCTCCATTTTTACTGTTAATCAAGCAGAACAGACACATTCAAAGGTCAAATTACACGTTACGTCGAATATGCGACTTCATAAGCCAAATTAACTGTTCACGGAATTAGGGACACGGGAAAAAGAGATTTGGTACAACTAACGGAAAACGTCCATAGTAACATTGGGAAATTAGAAACTAAATGCCTAAATGCGAAGTTTTAATTTCACGAACTCATGAAGTGCATTTAAGGTATTTTGTCGTTGGCAACCAATGATGGGCAAGAAGGAAAACGTTGCAATTATGCAATAAGTAAAAAAAATAATCGTTGTGGTTAGGCAACCAATTCCTTTCTACTTGCCAGCTGATCCCTCACCAAACATTTTGTGAAAGGAGACCACAAGTAGTCCGTGATAATAAAGCTTTAGATATTGACACGATGTTGCTTGATTCCTTGTGTTGCATGAAAGTTTTCCGTTAGTTCCTTACTTCATGCAAGGGAAGTAAAGGACATTTTTCAAAGAATTTTAAACAAGGTCTTGTACAGCATTACAACTTTAGGACCACGTCACTGAATAGTAGGCGGTTAACTTAAACCCTACACTGAAAAAAAACTTTAAATTACCACACCAAAGAACTAATAATTTGTTTCTAGGTTTTTTTTACCGTAATATTGTGGTCATAGTGGCGGTGAGCAATTTCTGTTTAACCTTTCTTCAGGCGAACAAAAGGTGACAGGGTCTTTACCTGATTTCCGGTAAAGCTTACGGCGAATAGTCTCGTTAGAATAACAATGGTCCAAACCATGAAATTTGATTGCTGACTGGACAGCAATACAACTGAAAATGTCTAGTATTTACCAAATTTTGCATTTCTCTCTGTTTGCATGTGTGAATTAATACATACATTTACCAAATAAAAGAATTTAAATTTACTGAATAAACCCAAACAGGTCACAGATCTTGCGTGCTGATTGTACTTTGTTCTTTTAGGTTGAAATTATAAAGCTTTTCTGAAAGTAATTCGGTTGCCTTACGGCTCAAAGAAATTATTTAAAAAAAAAAGCAACCAACCGTCATAGCTTTGGAATGACGCCCAGTAAAAAAGCCATTCAGGCTCTTAACTAGGTTGGCGCTAATGACCAAGTTGTCGACGCGCCATTAAGCCTCAATCCCCCCCCCCCCCCCTCTTAACTAGGTCAGCACCCTGGATTCATAATTCCTGGTCTAACTACTTGCCTTAGAAATATCAAGCAGAAACTAGTTTGTCTGAGAGGCTCTTCCATAATAATCGGTAGGAAAAATATACCAGCAATTTTTCTGTTGGAAACCTATAAAATATCCTCCATTCCTTAAAAAGCCAACTAACTTATTGATTAGGTAAACTTGAGGAAAACTGGACTACCAACTAAAAAGTATAGACCAAACCGAAAAGATTATTTTGACCTTTATCTTACCTTTCTAATTCACCTTACAGACAGACTTAAAGAACAACCGGAAATTACACATATCTTTAAGACTATGGCATAATGAGGTGCTTGATATCATGATGGAAATCAGTGACCTTCCTGGGTCCTTTTCTTACTCTGTGCAACGTCACCAAACATTATATTATTACTATTATTATTATTATACAATATCTTAGATCTTCTAAGTGTTAAAAACAAAAAAAATGTCTATAGGGCTTGGGTGGAAAGCCAATTACGTAATGGAATTGAACTATACGGATTTGCTACAAACCACTTTCTTAATAGACTACAGAGAATGCAGAACGGGGTCGTGAGGATTTTGTTTATTAATTCTGAGAATCTTTCCACTGAAGATATTTATAGGAACATGAAGATTTTAAAAATCAAACAACTTAGATATTTTATTGTTATTACAAAGAATTTTTTCAATCCTAAGTACAAGATTAAATCAGCAGCTAGGAGTAACTATATTAGGATAACCTCTGTTAGGCTACGATTTCCTGTTAGAAGAAATGAGTATGGTACCCGTATTAGACATTTCTACATTCCGACTATTTTTAACACACTCCCTGAAAAATTTGATGAAATTAATAGCATTAGCACACTGAAAAAAGAGCTTCTAACTGAGATGGATAACTCCATTAGAATTTAAGTGACGGATTGTTATTATGCTGGTATCTTGTTACTTTGTTTAATTTATTTTTATTATTAAATTTTTAATTTTTATTCCGATTATAGTGTATCTTATCTTTGAATTTGAAAGTTTTCTCTTTTAAACTGCATTTAATAAAATGGTAACTGACTTTGTGTTTTTTAAACTACATTTTTAAACTAACAATTTAAAAACAGACAACAGTTTTATTATTTTTTACTTGCTTCTCAACCAAATTTTAACACATTTTACCACATATCACATTTTATAAAATTTTACGTGTTAATTTTTTTTTATATCATATTTTACTACGGATTGACCAAAATCAACAATTGATCTAATCATTGTATTACTGTAACAATTGAGCTAACCACTGTATTATCTGTAACACTTTGATTTTGACATTTGTGTGGCACACACAAGTTTTTTTTATAATTTTAATTATATTAAATTATTATTATATTATTAAATTTTTTACTTCAATAATTTTATTCTAAACATAAATGTTGTGTAATGTATGTTAACTATTGAGCTTTACTAATTGGTGTAATATTGGGTGTAATATCTCGTTTACTGATTGAAAATATTTTACATTTTACAAATTCATTTTTATACTGATTCTACTCGGCGGCTTTAACTATTTAGCATTGCAAGTTGTTTCGCAATATATTGAAGTAATTTTTAAATTTCCACTTATTCCTTAATTGTGTCATATTGATGAATGTTATGTTTGAAACTATACACATTAATAATTTTATTTGTGCATTGATGTCTGCAAAATGAACTATCGTGGTTTTGACATGTTGGCACATAAAAGACTCTTTGGAGTTTCGTGCAAATTAGGCTAAATTTTAAATTAATATTATATTATCCTTATTAATACTTTATACATAACTATTTAAGAAATGAAAGGATAAATAATTATTCTGTAAGTTAATTATATATGTTAAAATGTAAACTTTGTACCGTATTGCTGCCTACACAAATTTTCAAAAAAACTTTGAGTATCGTCAGCAATTAAATTATTATTATATTATTATTATAATAATATTATAATTATTATTATATTATTATAATGGATGTGGTGATCATGTAGCGAAACTTGTAACTTTGTGTAATGATACATGTTTGTAATTAGTTGGCAAATTTTTTCTTTTTTTTTTCTTTTTACTTTTTTTTCTCTGTATATTGTTGTAAATAAGTGTATTTTTATATTTATTTTGTATTGCTGACTCATACAAGTTGACAACAACTTCGAGTCAAGTGAGCAATAAAATTATTATTATTATTATTATTATTATTATTATTATTAATATTATTTGTTTGTATATAATCATAGTGTGTATGTATGTAAATAATTAGTAATGGTAAATTGAAAACATATTGTGATGTCTAACTAAAGTAAAAAATATTATATACATAGTAACAATTTAGAAATTTAATAACTAATTGAATTATAAAAATATATAGTTTGCTTGCACATACAAGTCCATTGGGACTTCGTGCCGGTGCTTGCACCTGAAACAATGTACTTGTACTTAAATAAAGCATATATTACTATTAATATTATTTAATAACATATTTAACTCATATTTAACACGCTACCAGAAGAACTAAGAAAAATTAAAAACACATACAAGGTGAAAAAAGATATAAAAAATTGGCTCCTGATGAACTAAAAAAGTATTAAAATATCGATAAAATATACAATTTTATTCTGTTTTACAATTAATATATGTATATATTTATTTATTTATTTAATTACTTGAATACTTATTACCATGCACACACAAATTCATTTAGAATTTTGTGCATATTGTACAATGCGAACTGTAACTGTAATGCAGAACATTAAAAAACATTATTAATATTATTATTATTATTATTCTTTGTTGATCTATTGTGATGTGGGTCGCTCACGGAAGACCACGACGAAGTTGTGGAACATTATGACTGTTTAATACTTCGTAAAGGAATAATCCTAAACTTGCAAATACATTTCAGTAATGTTACGAAACCAAACCAAACCAACAGCCGTTGCTGTTCCCCAATATACGAACAAGAAGCCTGTAACAATGGTTTACAAGATCATTGACACAACAACACTATCCACCCATTGTATACACCGCGTCATCCCCCAGGCATAACCTAAAGCAAAGTAAAATTAGGTTTCAATAACATAACTACAAAATATTTGTGTTAATCACGAAGAAAGATGAAAACATTCAACATTTACAACTATATGAGCGCTTATATTTGTCGCAACTCAATTATGTACAGAATGGTTTTACAACCAATGTGTAAAACTGTCAAATAAGCACTTTAGGCTTTAATAATAATAAAACTCAAACCAAAACAAAATTTGGTGGTAGTAATGTTGACGCTTAATCGTGTAAAACCCTTCACTAACGTTACAAAGGGCGATTTTCACGACGACATTTCAGCCAATGCCCAAAAAGAAAACAAAAAAAACATAAGCAGCGCAAGACTACTCTAACGAGAAATAACCACGCTCTTCTACCATATGTTGATCTATTGTGATGTGGGTCGCTCACGGAAGACCACAACGAAGTTGTGGAACATTATGACTGTTTAATACTTCGTAAAGGAATAATCCTAAACTTGCAAATACATTTCAGTAATGTTACGAAACCAAACCAAACCAACAGCCGTCGCTGTTCCCCATGATACGAACAAGAAGCCTGTAACAATGGTTTACAAGATCATTGACACAACAACACTATACACCCATTGTATACACGGCGTCATTATTATTATTATTATTATTATGTGAATTTTAGCAAACATTTACCAATTAAGATTAATTTTGGACAGGAACAATAAAAAAATCGTGTATGAGGCTTGGGTTGCAAGCCAATTATGATAAGGTATCGATATATATGGATTTGCAACTGATTACCTCATAGAAAGATTACAAAAAATACAGAATAAAATTGTAAAAGTACTTTTCCATATAATGACAAAACAACACAAAAACCTTTAGAGGAAAATGAAATATTGAATGTTAAACAAATTAGAGATATGATAATTATTACAGATAATTATTTCCAAAATACAAAAATTACAGTGCCAAAAAACAAAGCAGACTAGGAAGACAAACACAGAGGTTTCAAACATCAAAATGATATAATAAAATAATATGGAAAAAGGAACAAAAAATATTACATACCAGAAATTTTCAATAGCTTACCAAACGAAATATTATTGTACAATAACAAAAATGAACTTAAACCAGTGCTTAAAATTTTTTTATTGAATAAAAAGAAATAATAACATGTATAACGAAGCATATTTAAACTATGTAAATATCACTGAACTGTATTGTAAGTTAGTAGCAAAAGTTTTGTTTAATTATTAAGTAATTCCAAAAATGTAACCAATTGAAAAAAAAATAAAAATGATTGTAAATCCTTGCTAGTTGCTCACACATGTTTTAAATAACATCAAGCATTACCATCCTTCAAGCAATAAATTTATTTATTATTATTAACACATTGTTATTATTAGGTGGATGACTGCCTGGGATTCTGGCTGTTGCAGACATAGGGCCTTAGGGCTTTGCACAGATGACCAGGAGTGGTTAACGCTCATTAAATTCTTTAACCCTTTTATTATTAACTCATTATTAATGTTGACTGCTTATTGCAGACAATTTTGCCCACCTTTTGAACCACTTTTGGGTAAATGGGATAGTTTTCCCTGATCAAAAGATTGATCTCCCCTTCTTATTCAACACCACCACCAACTGAATTAGGTTTCATATTTCCACCTTTAGTAAATAACTTTTATGAGTGTCCAGGAACTTTTGAATGCATTATATCAGCTAATAACTAGAGGCTATAGTGAATCACCTCCACTGGAATAATAATTCAGGAAGTGTTTTCACTTTCGGAAATCATAACCCCTTGTTCAATTACTGTTTCCTGGATGTTATGAAAACTTGCCAAAATTAATTCAGATGACGCCAAACAATGAATTACCCGAAAGCATATTGTATCAAGAAAAACAGATTAATAGAAGGATCAAGTTTTCAATCTGAATGGTCCATGGCAAGTAGTAAAGGTCATGATTAATCACGTGGTTAATGGTGCATTGAAACACAATTGCACTAACCTGTTGTACAAGGAGGGTCGCATAAACTTTCTTCCTGGTTAAGTAATTGACAATAGCAAATTCGACAAGTCCTGAGAACACCATCAACATACAGGCAAGCATCCAAACATCAATGGCTTTTACGTAAGCTACAGGTGGGAGGTCTTTCTGTGCAGAAGAAAATTGTGTAGTTAACGTGAGTAGAGTTGTCAGACCCAACGCTACTCTTGGAGGTGCTGCATTAACATCCAGCCAAAAGGATATCCAACTCAGAGAAACAATCAGGAAACTAGGAGCGTATGTAACCATGATGAAATGTGGTATTCTTCGCTTAAATACAAAACTGTATTCGATGCAAGAGTACCCTGTAGAGATGTAACAGAGAACGGAAATTTGAAATACATTGCCATAATGGTAATTCAAGAACTTTTACATTTTAATAATTCCATATCATATGTTTTTAAGCACTAATTAATATTAACGAAACAACTCGTGTTCGCTAAACATTTTAAACAATTTTAAGAAAGATTTCGAACGTTCTAACTTTTGATGAT
Organism: Lithobius niger; assembly: GCA_023313725.1. Lineage (NCBI taxonomy): Eukaryota > Metazoa > Arthropoda > Chilopoda > Lithobiomorpha > Lithobiidae > Lithobius > Lithobius niger. The sequence goes on along the minus strand of JAHWFP010184105.1, from coordinate 23,957 downwards.
TTTATAATATGTTATATTATTATCAAATTTTTATTAATATTATAAATTGTGTATTATACATCTTACCTCTACATGACAATGTCAAGAAACGTTTACACACCATTAATTTTATGCACAAGTTTTAAATTATTTTCCCCAATATAAGAAACTTTAGATCCAACATAAATGAGAAATTAAAAACAAGACGTTAACTCTGTAAAGTGTAGCTATTACCATTTTTTTTCTGTTATTGGGTTCAAACCATTGAATTAAAACGTCTTTGGTGGAAAGATATATTAAGAAAGATTATTAAATTAAAAATTTTCTCCTAAACTTTTATAAAATTCAGTACGCTCTTCGCGATTTTTGCTTACCCTTTTTTGAGTGTTCAAAATTAAGATATGCAATTGTTAACTCGCCTGAATATTGTTTAAAATGAAGCTATAGCAAAAGTACTCATCCACTCAGATTACATCTCCAATTTATTCGCATTAACAAGAACACAATCTTGACACTAAATACTAAAACATCCATTCATTCTGATAAACTATTTTCATACATTGGGGTTGCCCAAACGTTTTAATAAGCCGCTTCTGCTACGATTGTGCTCTTTCTTATCACCTCTTTCGGTCCATTCTCTCATTTTTTAAAGTTTTTCTGTTTGTTTGTAGCTATTCAGCTGTCTACTGATTTGGGACCTAAATAATACTAGATTTGTCTATGTATGAGCGCCAACACCACAGTCATTCCATGTTGTATCACTTGAGGCCTGGTGGTGGAGAATTGAAGTCACGAGTTATTGAGGGGATTTAAATTGTGTTAAATCAATTAATCACGATTTAAATCACTGTGCTGCTCAAGTATCCATTCTACTCATAGAACATTCTTGTTAGTATAACGGAAGACTGGTAGGTACTCTTGTTTCTACAATTTCTGCCTCGTGCTTCATACAAAGGCCTGTGTCCAGCATAAGTCACAGTGACATAGGTTATTGCTGGCAGTGCGATGGTAGATGTTAAAGCGCTCAAATTTCTCAAGTTGTTAAGTAAGAAGGCAGTTTGAGATAAAGCGACTTGATAGTTATTTGACTTGATATACTGAGCTGCTTGAAGAACTTAAACTCTTACAGGAAACAAAGTCGAATTGCCTTAACGCAACTTACGAATACTCCGGTTATTCCCATTTAGAAAAGTGTTGAGTACTTACTCCGAGTTATTCCAACTTTTCGCGAACAAGCACCTTCTTTGAAGCCATCAACTACAAATTCTGGTGGTGATGCGCCACTCATAATTCCTGTAGAGTAGGCTTTGGGAACCAGTATTATAGAGGCCTTATAATTCATGGCTGAAAAAATAATAGGCATAAAAACACAACTGAAAATATAGTTTCACATTTAGTTTTCGAATGGCAGAATTTAGAAAGCACATTAGAGAATTTATCTATTGTGGCTACTAGTTCCACGTATTAGTAATAATACAGCGAATTATCCACAAACGATAAAGCACTAAAGGTACGTAAATGATGTAGGTCTATGTTTACTAGGTATTTTACAGGTAAAACCTCAGTAACATTAATTATTGCAATTTGATAACAATAATTTATGATGGCTCCAGATTTACTTTTAATGGACTAACTTAATGATTACAGAATATAAGAGAACAAATGAATGAAATAATGAATGCGTAAAGCAAGTAAACTAAAAAATTGTATATAATTTAATTTATATGAGGAAAAAGTGTAAAATTACTTTAAAATTTGTAATATACTGTTTTGGGAAGATTTACATAATTTGTACAGTGAAAGGTGTGTCCCTGAAACTAAAGCATGCAACAAATTAAAAATAGGTGAATTAAAACGAAAGAAATGAAAACCAAACTCCATGAAGTTTTACAAAATTTTATGTCTCAATGCGTCACAGTCATTTGTCAAACCACATTGGACTTCGAAGCAGAAGCAGTCTTACATTGTATTTCCACGTAGCAAGTGTGCTGATTCAAAGGATACGAGCCAAAGTCGAACTGACAGTGAAACTTAGCTTCCCTCCTGAAAATATGATTATGCAAAAATATTATTCACAAAAATAGTGTTTGTGCATTAGCCTTCATTTTGTCAACATAAAAATATACTCATTATTTAGGATAATACAAAAATAAAGGAGTCCAAAAAATCCAAGTGAAATTTCGTTGCTACTAATTATATTACGGCACCACTTCTTCTGTTTCTGGTTATCTACACTAAAAATAATAACACTAGGGCAAAGATCTACCGAATAAACGTATGATAGTATGTCAAGAGACCTTCCAGGAAACAAGCCATAGCCAAGCTGAGAAGTAGTTCCAGCTTTCGAAGTTTTGAAAAATGTTCATGAATATGTAACTTAGGGAAAAAAATCGTGTTTCTGGGTCTGTATGTACTAGCAATTATCTGTCTCAAAAAAAACTTGTTGAATAAGTAGAACACATTCAACCAGCCAAACTACCAGCAAACAGATGCCAGCTGTGTTTAGAATATGTTCAATCTTGATCTTTGTTGACTACTATGAAATATTCATCTAAGGAGAAAAAAACTACTTGTTTCTTGGTCTATGCACTATAAATAACTGGATTTGGTAAAACACCCCTCTAATAAATAGAAAGTGTTCCGTCAACTGAGCTACCAGGAAAGTGTCTCCAGCCGAATTTGGCCACTAGTCAACCGTTCTCAGTGTCGATCACTAAATAAATTGTTAATCAACATGTAAATAAGGAGGGGGAGCAAGTGGTTTCTGAGCCTCTACACTAGATATTAACATCCTCCATAAATTCCCTCGAATAAACGAAAGATCATATTTCGACTGAACAACCATAAAACTGTCTTGCAGCCGAACTTACAGATGTTCACCCTTTCTCAGTGCTGGCTGCTGAGAAAATGTTCATCTGCAAACATGCAAAGAGTGAAATCAGCTTGTTTCATGGTGCCAGTATTTGGAATTAACGCTGCTGGTACAGAAACCATCTCTAAACACATGGGTTAGAGCCCAATTGGCCAAATATCTTTTTTCTTTCTTTCTCAGATTCTGTGTCTTGTAATTTCCGTAAAGTAGCTGTATGTTTCTTATTAGTGAGAAAATACGATATATAGGTACGAATGAACTGAAACCAAACTCTTGAAGTCATAGCCTCGTCCTCGTGACATCACAGTCCCCTCCTGTGACGTCATAACCCCTCCCCTCATGATGTCATAGCTGCTCCGTGACGTCACGGCCCCCCTTGTGATGTAATAAGCCAGGTCCCCCTTGATATCATAGCCAGCCACGATAGCACCATACTGCCTCCATGACGTCATAACCCTGGCTGTCGACGCGCCATTAAGTCTCATTCCCCACCCCGGCCCACGAATCTGGAGGAAGGAGATTTTTTCAGTATCCCCAAGCCTTAACCAAAGTGACTCAAACCTTGAACATTGCTGATCTGCACGAGGGTAAGAGAATACATTTTGACGATCTGGATGGGGGTAAAATGCTCTTTCCCCCACTCGGCCTTTAGGACAATGAACTCCCCCCCAAAGCACTCATCAGCTTCTTCTTAATTTTTACTGCCAAGTGTTTCTTCAAAGGATAATTGTGCACTTTCATCTATCTGAATGAGGTGCAAAAAGCACCTTTTTACATCTAAGAGTGTCTTTAGAGGGAAAATTGTGCAATTTCATCTCTCCGTATGGGTTGTAACCATCTAACTACGTATGGATTTTGCACTATAATCCACTTCCTGTGTGCTGAAACTCGCTTTTCACTTCCCGAGCACTGGATTTCATCCGTCTGGGTGGGAGGTACAATTTTTACTGCCAAGAGTTTCTTTGGAGGAAAAGTTACCACTTTCATCTATCTGGGTAGGGTGCACAAAGCAATTTGTATCTTTTAGGAGTGTCTTTAGAGGGAAAATAGTGCACTGTCATCTATCTGTAAGTCGTGTAACCATCTACCTTTGTGCCCTTTGTGCCCATTGTGCACTCAAACACGCTTTCCACTTCCCACTTGCTGAAACCCCCTGTCCACTTCTCACACTCTGAACCGTAAATGAACCGTCAACCATACACAAAGTTTTAGACGATGAACATTTCTACGAAAAGTTTTAAAACCGTCCCAGGGTTTCCATCGGATGTCGTAAATTCTACCAAAAGGCATGAAAATCTGGTGGCCCCATTGAATCCCCACCACTGAACCTCATCCAACAGGGCATCACCCTGGGGCCTCTCCCCATTGGGATATGTAAATTCTTCCAAATTATACCAAGTATGACACTGAGAAACCAAACACAATTTCCATCGGTATGTGTAAATTCGACCAAAACACGTGAAAATTCGAGGGAAATTTGGTGGCAGCCCCACTTTAGGATGAGTAATTCCTCACACGTAAATTCTAAGTAAATTGGTTAACCCGTTATGGCACCATCGCAGACTGCTTCACGTACCCCCCGCGGGACCTTCGTCATTTTGAGAAAACAAAACGTGCCATAAACGAATGTAAATCGTAATGGAAACTTACAAACATCAATAAAAACGTTTAGAAAAGTACCTAGTTTATGTTTGGATGTTCTTACCACGTTTCTCATACATGTTTGAATGTTTCCTATGCATTCATTCAAGGCTCGTAGTTAAACATGTCTTACTTGTGCAATAAAAAGTATGTAAATCGTTATGGGAATCTACAACATAAATACAACGTTTGTATACTTTCCACATTTATGTTTGTATGTCTCTCCACTTTCCTCGTTTACGTTTGAATATTTCCTACCAGTGTGATCATGCCAATCCACAGATCGCTCGTTAAACATATCGTAAAACTCACAATAAACTAATGTAAATCGGAAAGGGAACAATCAAACATAAATGAAGACGTAGGTGGAGCTATGACATACCAATTATGTTTTTCGTTCGTTCGAACCACTATATAAAATTTCACCACTACTGTTTTGTAACCGGATACCTTGGGATTTTTTCTTTATTGTGTCATTGTGTATTTTAAAATGGGTATATATGGTCGGCATTCTAAACCTTAAATAGAAAATAGTACAACACAATCTAAAGCTTTACAAAATTAAATTACATATGAAAGAGCTTTGCAGCTGAATGACTTTTCAGACTACATTTGCTGTCGCACATTATTGAAAGTGTAAACAAATTGGAATGGGAAGCAACATTAATTTTAAGCAAAGAGATTGAAAGTAGGATACAATTACCTTAATGTAAATGATAACTGGTTGTTATGAAGTCTAAGTTTATCTTCTCTTGAATCAAATACTATTCCGTTATGTCCCATAGAGTTGCGAAACCCGATAACTGGCAGCCACAATTTGCTACTTTCATCGTCGTCGAGCATGACATAATGTTTGTATGTTGACTTCATGATTGTGAAATTCAGGCGGTAGTCTTCCCATCGCATGGCAAGGTACATGTCGACTTGGAATGACTGAAAAGATGAAATAAAAACGGGACCGATGATATCAGTAGTGGTAATTTGCGATATGAGGACACACCTAACCCCCCCCCACCCCGAAAAAAACCCGCTTCCTGCACGTGGGAATTCGTCGATCTGGATGAGGGGAAAAACACCCGCTTCCCGCACGCGGGTTTTCATCGATCTGGAGGAGGGCAGGAAAGTGATTTTTCCTACCTCCTATGACGTGTGCACAAACAGACCCTAAAAAAAACGCTTCCCACTTGCTGAAATTTGTTCATCTGGATGAACATGTCCACTTCCCACTACTCATGTGCTGGAGTGGTTAAGATCATTGACGGGGGATGGCCCTGTGATGCATAAATGTGTCATTATTCTGCATAAATTCGTCCTTGTGCTGCATAAATACGTGCTTGTGCTGCATAAATGTGTTCTTGTACTGCATAAATGTGTTCTTCTGTTGCATAAATGTGTAATTACGTTGTATAAATGTGTTCTTTTGCTTTCTTCAAGTGTGAAGCTCACGCCGGAAGTTACACGATCCAAGGAGTCGTACAAATGCTTCATGGGCGTTCGCATTGTGAGAACTCTCGAATGCACCAAATCGTGATAATGATGTCCCAAGCAAACCATCCCTAAACATAGTGGACTTTGATATGAACAACCTTAACAGTGTCGCCATGTGGGCACATCTCCCCTACGACAAGTTCAGCTACCTAACCAGGAAGGAGATTAGAACTTTGGACGTAGACAGACCAGACGATGCCGACATGGAGTATATACTGGAAGTGTAGCTCGAGCACCCGAAAAAAAGTTGCCAGATGTCCACAACGATTGTCCACTAGCTCCAGAGAAGATCGACATTGGAAAGGAGTTGATTTCTTATTATTCACTGAATCTGGCCGAAGATTTAAACCTCAAGATCAAGCCCTCTTCCAACTCCAAACACGTTCCGAACCTCCTGCACAAGAAGGTCCCTTCACTACAGGAACTTGAAATTCTACCGCCGGGACAGACTAGTACTTCGACATATCCGAAGAGTCTTAGCCTTTAACCAGAGACCGTGGATGACTCCAAATACATCAGCTGGACACTCAACCTTAACAATATTAAATAAATATGCCCTTCTCTTTTTTCCAGCGTATTCTTACAGCATATTTTTCCAAAGTAAAACTTTTCAATCATTATTATTATTTAAAAAATATTTGTTTCTCTTCTTCAATATTTTCTTTCATATTATTAAAAAAGATAACATTTGTTTCTTTTCCTCATTTTTTTCTTCCTCATTATTAACAAAGGATAAATATTTGTCTACTTTCAGAAAATGGAAAAGAAAACTTTTACTTGCATGTACTGTGCGACCATTTTTCCATCACAAGCCGGGCTTTGGTAACACCTACGGTTCCATCACCCATTTAATGCAGAAGAATGAGCTTGCTGCCACGAACAGTTTCCCGACTTTCTCAAGAGTCAATCACACCCATCATGAGACGAAGGATTGGGGCACCGACAGTACGGGACTTCTCTAGTGGGGGAATGCGTGTTTCGCGATAGGCTTCAATTCTTCCTATCTATACACATGGCACTACAAGTTCGGTTACACCAACTGGTAAACAGCAAAGCCCAGATCAGCTTGGGTATAGAGAAATACATATTCCCAACAACATTCTCGCTCTGCTAGACGAAGCTTTTTGCAAAAATCCATCGATGCTTTTGCTGACGTGGGCAGCGGCTGGGTTATATCTTGCATCCTTAACCTGCTAATCAGTGTGTTGAAGTATAAGCCGCTGAGAGCATCATTGTACATCCCTCTCCCAAAAGCACTCGCTGTCAAGCAGAAAGCTGTGGTGAACGTTCGAAATTGATTCGGAAACCATCAGAAACCATCAGAAATTCTTTCTGTATTCTGTACTAGCAGCGACTTTGCAGGTGGACAATGTCGACCTGGAAGATGACCACGAGTTTGAGGATATGCTCGATACTTCCACGCTGCCCTACCATACGAACATCACCAAAATCAACAAGTTTGGAAAGGTGTATAATATATTGATCTATATCATCGGTTATACCCGAAGAGGAGTTACACTCACTTCGTGTCTCTAAAAACTTGGACGGACTACCGATTGACCTTTTCTATCTTTACGACGCCGACGATGATGATTCGGAAACCTTAAACACCCATTACTGCGCCGCTCCCTATATACCTGATTTTCTGTTCTATCGAGGTTCGGGCTCCACGTCAAGTTCTATTGCAGGAACTGTTTCGCTGGTTTCGGAGGAGAATGGATGCGCCTGGCCCATAGGAAAGAGTGCATCAAAATTAACCCCGTTAAAGCACTTGTATTCAAGCAGTTAGGAGAAAACTCTCTCGCAATCAGGCACTTTAGCCATTAAAACCCCCTTCCCCACATCATTTACTCCGATTTTGAATGCCTCCTTCACTCCGTCCAGACCGCTCAACCTGAAGCTTCCACGAGTTCAACCACCGAAATCCATCAACACCTTCCTTGCAATTCCAGCTACATCCTAGTGGGGCATGATGGGAAGATTATACGTCACAAGTACCACTTGGGAAACGACACGGTCGACGTATTTTAAAAATGTATGGAAATAGAAGCTCGATATTACGCAAAATTACTGAAAAATACAAAATCCCTCAACCTTACCCAACCGAAGAATCCGATTTCAAGAATGCCAGCATTTTTCATTATTGAGGGAAAGCCTTCAAAAAGTGTTACCAGAAAGTAAATATCGACAATAAAGTGAGGGATCATTGTCACTTCAGTGGGAAATACAGAGGAGCTGTGCATCCTAATTGCAACCAAACCGCTCGAGAACGAAAAACCATACCCGTCACGTTCCACGGCCTGGAGGGGTACGACATACACCTTCTGGTATCCGGAGTGCACAAGTTTCCAGGAAACGTAGAGGTTATCTCTTGCAACACCAAGAAGTTGCAGACCTTAACGATTAAGGATGACGTGATCAAGATAAACCTTCGCTTAATAGATTAGATAGCCTCTACTTCTTAAACGCTCCTCAGGATACTATAGTAAAGAACCGCAGGAACGACAATAGCGGATTTCCCATCCAAGAGGCAGCTTTAGACTCTGGATTGATATCCACGTGATTAATGGAGGAAACCACCAGGAAAAAGGCTCTGAACCCGTTAACCCAGAAAGATGTTTACCCATATGAATATATAAGCGACATGTCCGTTTTTGACGAAGAAGATTTACTGTCGAGACGCTCGTTCTATTCGATGTTGGTGAGAGATGAGGACGTGTGGGAGCTAAACCTCTGGCTGAGGATGAAATCGAAGGTATTCCATACGTACCACGTGATATACCAAATGACCGACATTTTCCTGCTCGCCAACGTCTTCGAAGATTTCCAAAAATTATGCCTCGAAAACAACTAGCTTGACCCCTGCTATTACATCGCCACTCCAGGGTTCAGCTGGGCAGGTCTCCTTAGGGTGCAATAGCCCAAGTTGGAGCTATCCACGCACATCGGGAAGTACAATCTCATATCTACCGGCATCAGAGACGAGTTTCGTTCGTCGCAAAGAGGCAGTCGAAAGCCAATAATAAATATTTTTTCTCTTGATGTCCCTAGTTAACCATCCCCATACATAGTGAACTTGGATATGAACAACCTCTACGGTGTCGCCATGTGATCTCACCTGACCTACGACAAGTTCCACTACCTAACTAGGGAGGAAATTAGAACTTTGGTCATAGACACCATACTGGACGGCGCCGATGTAGGGTATATACTGGAAGCGGACCGCAAGTACCCAAAAGAATTGCATGACACGCACAACGATTATCCACAAGCTCCGGAGAAGATCGACATTGGAAAGGAGATGATTTTGCCCTATTCTCTGAATCTGGCGGAAGATTTAATTCACAAAATCAAGTACTCTTCCAACACCAAACTTGTTCCGAACATACTGCACATGAAGAGGTACACCCTTCACTACAGGAACTTGGAACTTCAACCACCAGCAAGGACTAGTACTTTGACGTATTCGAAGAGGCTTAGCCTTTAACCAAAGACCGTGGATGAAATCTTACATCGAATTCAACACCGCAAAAAGGCAAGAAGCGACCGCTACTTTCACCAAAGACTACTTCAAATTGCTTAATAATTCGGTTTTTGGAAAAATCATGGAGAATAAGCAAAGTCGCCTCGATGTGAAGATGTGCACCGACAAGAAAGCGGCGCTGAAATACACCGCCCAACCGCATGCAGAATCCTTCAAAACCCTTAAAGAAAACCTGGTGCAATTCAACTGCCACGTACATAGCGTGCTGTGTGATCTTCCGACACATTCCGGATTTACCATACTGGATATCTCCAAACTCTTCATGTTCGAGTTCCACTACGAGTACATTCTGCCATAGTACAAAGACCACGCCAAACTCCTTTCCACTGACACCAACAGCCTCTGATGCGAAATCGAAACGATGGACATTTACTGAGATATGCTCGCTGACAAAGACAGCTTTGACACGAGCAACTACACGTGGAACCATCCCCTCTTCTCCTGCACAAACAAACAAGTTAGTGTTGGGAATAATGAAAGACGAAATGGGCGGAGTCCCCATCTTAGAGGTCATCGGACTCAGACCAAAAATGTATTCGATTACACCTCTGAAAAAAGAGGATATCAAGAAGGCCAAGGGTATCTAAAGCTCGTTCGTGAAAAAACATTTGGGCTTCAGCAACTGCGAAGTGGCTCTAACCTACGCTGCACCTCTGCAGAAGGGAAGCTGGCCAAGATTTTCAGCATCAGGCACGAACTGAGTACCATCAGAATATCCAAATTCTTCCTCTCGCCTTCAGATGACAAGAGGTACATCCTGGACAATGGCAAGATAATCTAGCCATCGGTCAGTATGATACCGGTGATGGGACAAATACGTGGACGATTTCGACTCGGACATGGATGTGATGAGCGACGAGGAGAGAGAGGAGAAATTTTCCCTCCAGTTGGAAGAGCAAGAAGCGCAAAAACTAACTGAAGAAAAATAGCCGAAGATAACAAGAATGTCGTCCGCATAGTTTGCCATATTGGAGAACCACCGGAAAGATGGAGGATCTTGAATCACAGAAGAAGGAGATTAGAACGAAAGATGCTGTCAGTTAGAAAAAAGCTCGCGCGCTAGAAACAGAGGCACGGGGGAAAATAGATTAAAGAAAACTGCTGCCATTAAAAGAAAAGGTCAAGCTCAGGAAACGAAGGAGCAAAGAGCGGTTAGACTAGAGAAAAAAGCTGTTAGTAAAAGAAAAATTCTAGAAAACGATACGGAGGATGAAAGAAAAATTAGACTGGGTAAAAGACGAGCTAGTGGGACCAGATTGTGATGATCTGTGAGCCACGTGGATTAGGCTTACTTGAGGAAGCCACGTTAAAAGAAGCCAGTATATATGCTTTACCTCCAGTGTGGTGTGGAGAAAAGCAATATATATCCTAACCTCGTTTAACACACTTTTGCAAAGCAATCCGACTTTGGGACCCTTGTAACGTTGCTAATTCGTTAGTTTTACGCTTTGATGCCCTCGAGCGTTTTCAAAATATGAGAGCTCAAAAAGCATTTCCACGATCCCCCCCCCCAATTTTGGGGCCTCCACAGTAATATTGCTAATTCGTAATTTTTACATTTCGAATCATTCGAGAGCATTTCAGAGTTCTCACTATGCGTAAGCGCAAAGAGCACTTAAATGACCCCCCAATTATGTTGCCACCCAGTAATGTTGCTAATTAATATCATTATCACACTTTGAAGCACTCGAGAACATTTCAGAGTTCTTGCAACAGGAAAGCTCAAAGAACATTTGTATGAACCATGTAGTTTTGAGACTTCACATCCTCCCCATTTTGAACTCCTCCAAAATGTTGTCAATTCGTTATTTTCGTGCCATCAGGAATGCAGTTAAAGATTCGCCATTCTGAAAATGTGAAAGCTCAAAGATAAATTTGCACGACTCCGGCCCCCCCCAATTTGATACCCCCATATTTGGGACCACCAATATTGTCGTTAATTCGTCATTATCACCCTCGAAAGCTCATGATGCATTTGCAGGAAACCCCTCAATTTTAGGACCCCACTCTTTTGTGTACCCCCTTACTGTTGTTAATTAGTCATCACGTTTTGGTGAATTCGAGAGTTCTCAGAATGCGAACGTTCATGAAGCATTTGCACGACTCCTTGGATCACGTATCTTCTGGTGTGACCTTCACACTTGAAGGAAGCGTAAGGACGTATTTATGCAGCGTAAGGGAGACATTTACGCAGCAGACAGCACAAGGGCACATATGCCACACAAGAACACATTTATGCAGCAAAAGCACACATTTATGCAGCACAAGCACACATTTAAACAGCGTAAGGATGCATTTATGCAACATAAGGACGTATTTATACAGCATAATGACACATTCATGCAGCACAGGACCCTCCCCGTCCATGACATTAACCACTCCAGCGCGTGGGAAGCAGGAAGTGGACACTTCCATCCAGATGAATGAATTCCCGCGCGCAGGAAGCGGGCGTTTACCCACCTCGTCGAGATCGACGAATTCCTGCGTGGGAAGTGGGCGTTTCTCCCCCTCCCCTCTAGATCAACGAAAACCCATGCGGGGGAAGTTGGATTTTTCGGGGGTGGGAGGTGTGTCCTCATATCGCAAATTACTGCTACTGATATACAACTTCATATATATAAGATAGATAAGATAGATAAGATTTTTATTTTGTTGCCACTCAATGGCAGCGAGAAATGGTAAGGGCCCCAGAAAGGTTCCACTAACAACCATACTCAAAATTTACGTTTAGATGATAAGGCGTAGGAAGATAGAGTAAAAAAGAAGAGTCTGTCAAAGACAATGCTCTGGTCGCGATAAAAATCTGTGAAGGTCCACGTTCTTAAGTTTAGCCCTGAAAGCAGCGGCAGACGTGGCAGAGATGATGTCGGGGGTCAGGTGATTCCAAACTGGGACAACCCGAACCGAAAAGAAATATTGACGGCAATTACGGCTAAAAGTGGGTGTGAGTAATTTAAGGTGATGACCACGGGTATGGGTTACGTGTGACGGATCAAAGAAGGGCAAGGGAATATTAGTGTGATGATTTAAAATCTGATAAGTTAGAACAAGGTCAGCCTTAAGTCTACGAAGTTCCAGAGAGTCCATTCCCAGGAGCTTCAGACGCCGGGCATAGGTTAAATGGCGCAGTCCAGGCAGAGCTTTGGTGTACCGTTCTGGTGCAGATATGGTGCAGTTCTTGGTGAAGCTCCTAACACTTCAAAAATATTCGAACAGGATTTAAAGTATGTCGTGCTAGAATGTGTGAAAATACCTTCAGATGATAAATATTTTATTATCCCATAACAAAAGTTTTTCTGCTTTTAAAATATGTAATAGGCCTCATATTTTGACCTATTATTTTTAAGCCAGCATTGTTCTTTCCGATGTTTCAGACATAAAGAAATTAATTCAGAAAAAGCAGTTCCTTGAATACCCAGTAACCAAGGAAATGCTTTTTCTAAATTTAATTTTTTTGGTATTAAATATCTGAAGAAACTGATGCTGGCTTTAATAATCTGGATCAAAATATGTGACTTATTAGATATTTTTAAAGCGTAAATGGTATTTTTAAAGGAGGACTTAATCCTGACTTTTGTACTGGGTTAACTCCTAAGAAGTCAAAGACCAAGAAAATGACTATTCACGGCCAGATACTTTGGTTTGTAAGAAAGCAAGAGTGCCTCACACTATTCTAAATACCAGCAGAAGGATTATTAGTGAACAGGTCAGATTACTACAAGTGACTGGGCTGGGCTTCGTACTGACTAGCCACCATGACCACCTAAGTCTTATCTTTGAATTAAACATGTTGTGCATAATTATGGTGTAGTAATGTCTTATTAATTATTAATTCCACTACAACATGTAATTATAACTGTAAACTGAGGTAAAAAACTATTATAAGAAAAATATCACACCTCATCCTTATTCCTCTTTGTAATTCCGTATTTAATTCGCAAAGAATGAGATGAAATGAACTCATTAGGTCATTTAATGCCTAATATTAAATTTGCTGTTCCTTATAGGGGGGGGGGGGGTGTGGGGTTTTATGGGGGCGTCAACTTGTTCCTTATAGTAAATAATCTCAGAGTTGATAATATTTGTTATTGCTGCAAGTAATAAATTATAGCAGCTCTGTTGTATGATCAATTAAGTTGATCTTTAATAATGTCACTGTAGTGAGTAAAATGTCTAGTGTGGAGGTCGCTGGGGTTTTGATATGGTATGCTATTGTTGATGTGGTAATGTGTATGGCATCTTTGTTAAGAAGTTTGAAAGGGTATTCGAGGTTATGGTGTAATGGGGAAGAAGCAGTTCAATAATAAGACTCTAGTTTCCCTAAAGGAATGATTCGTGTCACTGCTGCATTAAATCTGAGTGAAGTTTGGAGTACATCATCCTCTGCCTCCAATCATTCCTATCAACACAGCAAGTTCTGTGAAATTTTATAATATGAAGCTGTACTTGTGCTGCTTTTTTCTATATTTCTCCGAAAGGTTATTAGCAAATGATTGTCGTTCTCTGACTAGACTGAGTGTAGAATTTTGTTTGAAATGCTATATCGCTGGCAGTATTGCTCCTCAAGTATTTTCTTGAAATTTTCTGAGAATTTAATATCTTGAAAACGAACATTATAATTCAAAGTTTTTCGATGGTAGTCGGCATTTTGTAATTTGTTCCAACACGAGATTTGGCATCGTGTGAACGTATTGATTGAATGCAATGGCTTGCAATGTTAATTGCAAGTTTCTTTTTTAAATTGCTCAAAATAATTTCTTCTTTTTACAGTTTCGTGGTAAACGTTGACGTGGTCATAGTGAACACCTAAAACCCGTTGACAAGAACGAACAGATAGTGGGCAGAGTAGACAGCTACTTCCCCAGCCGGGCCCAAGGACAATATTCCCTTGCACATTGGAAGTTGTTGTGCCGCTAGCGGACGTGCATCGAACAAGTCCTGCATCGAGTTCATTACACACAGATTCATTCTTTATATATTCTGGCAATGAGTTTCCGCCAGTTCTGATTGGAGGGGTTTTACCATATTTATCATTACCGTGCATAGCCCGGCACCACAGTTCTGATTGTGCACAACTGGTATTTCTTAATTCGTATTGTCCATCCGTGATTCCCCAGCAGTTATGATTGTGGAGTCTTTAGGATGGCCGTTGCTCCCACGCTAGGTGCCGCTCCTGTAGTTTTGATTGCACACTTCCGGAGAATAGGTGCTTCTTATATTCCAAGCTGTCCAAGCTGTCGACGCGCCATTAAGCCTCATATCCCCCCCCCCAGCTGTTCAATTTGGGGAGTGTTTACGATGTTTATTGTTCTTTTCAATGCCCCTCCCGCACAGTTCTGGTTGCACGCACCCAGGGATGATTTATTGTACTTTTCTGCAGATCTATAGTTACATGGTTTAGAATGTCTTTTGTTCCCCAGATTGTGCATTGCCAGAGGTGTCAAAGGTACGTCTTTATTCATTCTGTGGAAGGGAAGAATATGGTTTTACCACTCTATGCCATTCAAGCATCTGCTCAATCAAATGTGCCGCCTTCTCAGTGCATGAC
This sequence comes from Lithobius niger, assembly GCA_023313725.1. Lineage (NCBI taxonomy): Eukaryota > Metazoa > Arthropoda > Chilopoda > Lithobiomorpha > Lithobiidae > Lithobius > Lithobius niger. The sequence continues at coordinate 8,885 of JAHWFP010184105.1, read as the reverse complement.
GAACTAAGACGAGTTGTATACTAAGCCCATTGCTAACGAAACTGTGTTGTTAAATGACTAGTAATTTCGTTATGTCGGCTGTTTCATCGTTTCATTTCATGAACTACTATTTTAAGCCATTAAATTGTGCATGGTTACAAGCGAGAGAGTCTCTAGTGTGGTGATGCACATTTGATGCGACACTACTAAGAAGATTGTAGTGATTTTCGTTAAACATTTCTTACTATTAAGCAAAATATTCTATAACTTTGGGGCAGAAGGCAGTAATTTCGTCTGTTTTCAGGCGAATATTAGCCGATTTAAATATAGTCTTGTTTAATTTTATTGCTTAAGTCTAAGTCATTTTAAAGTTAAGGATAAGTTAGAAATATAGTTATTGAAAACTACTTTTTTTAATTTAACTGTGCGTTATGGCAAATCGTTGTAAATATTTCCATAAACGCACAAATCCCTTTTGATCTCCCTTTTACTCAGCGTTCTTTTTCCTGTAAATAACAAGATTCAATTTCTAAAACGATTTTGGCATGAATGCCTTCATCACAAAATCGTACTGGAAATTGAATATTGTCATTTTCAGACGACAATATTGTTTAACCAACTTATAAACAGACTTCCGTGTTGGTGTAGTCTTCTGAAACTTTTTATTCTTTTTTAACATCTCCCTTGCAATTCTCTGAATGACTGTTACTGATCTGAAATATGCAAACCACAAAACGCACTTAACTTTCTCGGCTATACGTCTGGCCACCATTCTTGCATTTTCACTGCAAGCATAATTTGCTAAGCAGATGTTAGATTTCATCAAACATGTGCAATGCAAATGCGTGAGCACTGCTGAAATCTAGTAGCTGCTAAATTAAACTTGAGCTATCATGGTTTTTGATATTGAAATCCGTTCGTTCCCCTTTGAAGTAATTTTTAAGTGTATACCGACTTTCTAGACTCCATGTATGGGTAACATCACAACCAATGACACATTTACTTTGGCCACTTTAAAGTAATGGCGGTGAAGATCATATTGAAGATTGGAAGGCTGGCACACTTGGGGAAAAATTCTCGCGTCTAGAATGAATATCACATATTAATTAGTGTGATTTTTAAAATGAAGTTAAGTGTATAATTCAAACTCACATCTGACCTAAAATTACAAATGCACAGCATCACTAATTCAACACGTATACATATTTCCCGGAACACAATAAAAGTTACTTAAGTTTTTTTAGTCGTGCGAGTTAGAGAAATCATTTAAATTAGTTAGTTGGGTATCTACTGCTTTACGACAAGAAACTACGGCTTTACCATGCTTGCGTATGAAATATCACCAATTTTCCAAGGGTAGATACCAACTTCTACCTTTGTAGGACAATCTAAAAAGCAAAAAGGAAGTTTTTAAATACGTAACAAACGATATTACGGTTTATTAAAACAAGACATATGGAACATTCTGATTTAGAACCTCAGCCAGATTAATCAATTATGCATCCTGCAATTTTAAAACCTGGATGACAATACCTTGAGGTGTGTAGCTGTATTAGCATTGGTGCTATTCAAAGAGGTAGTCACCTTAAAGACTACATTGTGCTGACTGTGAAAACAGTGATATTTTAAAAAACTGATATACGGTTAGAATATCTTTATTGTGCATCGTGCATCGATAATCTTGAACCACTTGTAAAGTAAGAAAAGGTTGGTATTCGGTATTCCTCACAGGCTGAATACACATGTTCATAAAATCAAATATTCGTTATTTTCAGCAACTTGACTTTTGGGCCTTGGTCATAGGCAGTTAATAAAATAACCGCACAGAGCACTTGAAGCTAATTCGCTTTTATCTGTTTTTGGGAGTTCGTAAGTTTGAGGTGCTATGCGCTTTTTTTTCTTTTACTGATGATCGTGACCAGGCCCCAAACGTTAAGTTGCAGAAAATTAAAAACTTGTCTTTGTTATGAACTTGCAGATTTATTCTGTTAGATGGAAAAATCTTGTCATTGGGCCTGAAAAATAATCTTATTTTAGCTATACAGCAGTTACGACAAAATACTATAACCGAGAAGTAAATGACTAGATTTACCCATTCGAGTTAATAACTTTGTTCACTTCTGACAGAGGCTTTTCAGTGTAACCATCAAAAATTGGTCGAGTAATTAATAAATACCAATTCTCTGCTCCATTCCCCACCCATCCTCCCCCAAAAATACATATACTTGAATTCATAGCAATCACAGCTATAACAAAACTGTTACAAAATAAGTGCTGCAAGAAATGTCCTGCTGATTTCTCAAAGTGTAAAAGAGGAGGTATCATCAGGTTTGTTTTCAATTTGATTTTGTTGTCCAACAAAGCGCAACCTGTAAACACGATATTCTGTAAACAATCAATGAGTTGTGCAGCAGGTACGACAAAGATTCAGTAAGATTCCTGCTCATTCATACCCACTCTGATCCCATATCAATAACCCTTATTTTTACATTTAAACTTTTGTACTCCTGCACCATTATTGGATATTTTTTTATATAAAAGCGAAAAGCCTGAAAAACAAGCGAAATGTCGTGTCAACGATATTGTTGTTCAAAGTAAATGAACTATGAAATTCACAATACTATTATTATCTACTTATAATGTTAATTTGTAATTTTCCTATGTAATTCCCTTTGCAATTCCCCTTAATAATTCACATACAAGTAATTCACCGTACTTTTCTATACTTGTCAACATCAAAACAATGTAGGAAATGGTCTACAAACGTGTACAGCAGATCGACTTTTTGGTGTGAATATAAAATGTAATGAGCTGCAAAAGTAACAAATCAACTGAATGTTGGGATGGTGCAAAAGAACATTTGTTTGTGTATTTTAAAATAAATAGTGTAGTGCGTAAAAGCCGTATTTCAGCAAGTCTAATACATGCCATTTTTGGTAGGTGGAAGGTTCTTGTTGTAGTCGGGTGGAATGCTCATGTTGAACCAAGTAGGTCTGCGTTCCCAATGAGAAGTAGGCGGCTTACTGAAAAGCAGAGAAGTAAATGAAAGAAATGTTTTATAAACAAGAGGCAATTGTTCAGATCTTCAAGAATTATTTGAGTGCTTGATTTATATCTCTTTTGCATAAATTAAAATAGAAATAACCATGAAATAAACCGATATAAATGTTGAATATAGTGTACTTTTTTGCTTAATTCTTTTTCTCACAACATCAACCCATTTTTTGTTGCTATTGTGCAGGCCTATCAACAATAAACTACCAAAGAATGTTACTGGGACACTAATTTATTATAAAAACAATAGCGTAATTATTTCAATGTTTAGTAGTTGCATTTATGTAGAGGCCAGTCAATTAATTAAGTCTTTTCTTAACAGATACATTGTATTAGTACTAGCTGACATTCCACTGTGCTACGAAACATAAAAGTACATTTAGCAGTAATTCTGTTTGAATTAATGTAAACTAGCCAAAACGTTTAGTTTGCTCACTCTGTTGGCGTTCATCCATGCTCCTTTTATTTATTACATTCCTACATTATAACAAAATCTATACCCTGTTTCGTTATTAAGTTGCATGCTAACTGACAAACAAAAATCCAAATTCAGTCGAAAAAAAGGCCTAGTTTCAAATGGTTAATTTTCTGATGTCCCTTGTAATGTTTAGCGTCATTCATTTCCATGCAGCCCGAAAATTGACAAACGTCCACTGAGAATGTTTTACAAAAAAATTTGGTTAACCGCAGTCTGCAAACTAACTTTTTAAAATGCAATGTCTTTAACAACTTACGAAGTTGTTAAATACATTTAGTGGCTGACTAGCCAATTATATTTACTACCTATCGGTATCAGGTTCGTATGTCCATTACCTTGCCCAAAAAATCAGCCTTATTCCCTCGGACGCTTTTCCAACTCTGCGTCTAAGGTTACACGCTTTTTGGCAAGCCTCGTGGGCTGGACAGGACGGCAATAAATTACGAGCTATTAAAGGCACTGTTGAGGAATGGCACTCGGCGTGTCGCCGCAGTCGCCGTGAGGAGGTGGTGTTGGCCCGTTTGCGCATTGGTCACACTCGACTTACTCACTGTTTCCTTTTGCAGGGGGTTGACCCTCCTGAATGTTATTGGTGTCGGCGGCCACTTACGGTCCGGCACTTCCTTGTTGATTGTTGCCATCTTGATGGTTTTCGTCGTCGTTTCCATCTTCCGCATGACATTGTGCATCAATGGGGCGATAAGTCTGTCCTCCTGTCCGGTGTTTTTCAATTTTTGCAGGAGGTACAGATGTATGACAAGATATAGGTTAGGGGTTTGAATAATATCTCTGTAATGTGTGGTGCAGTGGCAACCCGGACCACTGCACTGTGACTGAGGTTGGCGCTAATGACCAAGCTTTCGACGCGCCATTAAGCCTCATTCCCCCCCCCCCCAAAAAAAAATCAGAATGTAAGCATTTCTATATTTTTATAGGGGAAGCCCATGTTTGCTTAGACACATTTTGAGCTTTTCTTGATTATGATGATATTCACCACAGCTTTTACCAAACTTTACAAAATCATTTCCAATTAAGGCCACTAAGCCACATTGTTTGCATAGGACTCCGATTTTGAAGGCATCTATACTGTTACTGTCCTTGCTTCCCCTGAATATAGAACCAGCAAAATTGAAACTTCCACGCAATTTAACAATGCAATACTAGCGAATATTAATAACAACTCGTGATCATAGTGCCTGAAACATCGAATTTAAGAATATTTACTAATCTGATTTAACTACCAGTTTACAGTCTTTCTTCAAGTTCATTCAGCAGTTTCTGCAATAGCTGACTACTACGAAATTAATCACTGCTCTAAGTCAGGAGCGTCATTATTGTCTGCACTGTTTCAGTAAAAACTTGTAGCTGCTCAATGACTAATTCAAAAAAATAGCTTTTTTGAATCTTGGATAACCGTGCATCTATCTTTACTTGAACACTTCTACCAATTTTCATAATTCCCTCCTTGATTCCCTTTTATCATTACCTGGTATCAAAACACTCCACTTAACACTCCACTTAAAATTTGCTTCATAATAAATCCCATGGTTTGTAACTGGCCGAAAGGTAAATGCCGCCATGGAATACCTTATGCGTATTTCTTATTAGGAATGACTTGGAATACCCGTCTAACTTAACTTGTAGAATAGGACTTGAAAGATCTTTTTCTTTTCTGCATGCTACATCCTGCCACATCTGAGAAAATACGTGTTGTAACTGAACAATGTGTACAGGATTAACAATTAGACTCTAATTGCTACTATTATTATAATGCCCATCAGCATTAGTGTTGATAATTCCATAAATTGAACTGGGGTCATTTTACCATATCTATAAGCTAAAGACAAACGAGGAAAAACAGGTTTAGGCTCAGGTATTATTAGGCAATATATATCCATGAGAAATCAGCGGTTATCCAACGATAATTGAGCGGACAGTTTTATGTCGTGGGGGTAGGGGAACTTCATGAGTGCGTAGCACGAGTATGATTTCCCCCAAACTCCGAGACGTTAGACTGTCCTGTTTCTAACAAAAGACTTATAACTGGTTAACAACCGATTTCTCACGGATATGTGTTTTAATGGTAAGGTATGACGTCAAGCTAACATATCGACCTTTTTGAGTTTTTTTTTTATTTTGTACTTGTATATTTTAGTTGTGAATTATAAGGAATTTTTTTTTTTTTTTACTTACGACTGATGTAAATTCCTGGATGGAAACATCTAGTATAGAAACTTCCTGTCTTGGAAAGCAACAGCTAAGGGAAGACATACTTGTTTTTTTTCCAAGTTGCGCACCTTGGTTTTCAGTAAAGGTTAATGCCCGATCCCGGCAGGCCATTCTTAAACAATGCAGGCGATTGTTGCCTAATGGCCCAAGGAAGTGGCTGTTCGTCGTTGAGTTTTGCTGCTTGAACGGTGATGAGGTACTTCGGAATCAAGCCGGAGTCAAGTTACAATGTGCTCCACAAGTTAATAGTTACATACATGGTGCCATCTAACGTAGCCTAGTAGTATGCTAACTGTAATAAGCCTGCACTAATGGAAAGCCTATCCTGAAAGGAGAATCAACCTTTTCCTATATAACTACAACCGCAAATATATATGTATATATGTATATGTATATATGCCAGCGTCAATGAGCCAGTGACGCAAATTTGGCTAGTAGTAGGCTAGCTGCACTATTATTCGTAAGTGCTCGTTATTGACTGGCAGTTACGTAACCATCAGGTGGAGTGGTGGAAATGGGTAGGGAGTAAGTGCCTTCCAAAAACGAGGCTAGAGGGCGTAAAAATATATAAAAATATTATTTACACGTGCGAATGCCCGCACTAATCGTATTCCTATCGTATGGCTTAAGTATAGCTCCATTTTTAGATACTAAATGTGACGAAAATGGACCTAAATAAAGTGTATAAATACAAATAAAAATGCGAAAATCACTAGCAAATAGACCACATTCACTACAGCTGCAACGATATTTCTTAACGGTTGAAACTTCAATGATTTCAAAAGTGCAGACCAATAACTGTGCATAGTAGTTATAGGCCCACAGTTTGAAAAAAAAAACAATTGTTAGAACATTGTTTCTTCCGGGCCAATAACTGGGAAAGTGGTTATGCAAGAGTCGTCTCAACAATTATTTGATCTTGATAATACAATTTTTTTGAGGTATCATTTTCTATGACCTGGAAAATGCATATGATAAGGTTAGTAAGATCAACTTGATGGCAGAATTAACGACTTTTTGAATTGTTGGGTCAAATAGTGGAACAAACCAAACCATATCTTTAGTATATTTGTTTCAAAACCATTTCACTTAGTATCTTTACTAGCTCAATAAATTACCAATTTTCTCCGTCGTTATTTAGCACTTACCAAACCAGCTCGTTTACGTTACTTTGGTCAGATTTTACATTTTTCAGTGTAGTGATACAAAGGATTAGGACCAATCGAACGGGCCACGCCATATTAGATGACAGCTACGGATGTTTCGAATAAGCAGCTATGTTGCAGTAACGTGGGTGGTGATCAATACATCAATAGTTGTCTATTGATTAACCAAGCTGCACGTGCAGGAAAAAGGCCTTACCACGATATTAATTCAAGGACAAACAGCTCTGCGACAGTTTTTTTAAGCTGATTAACGTTGCTAATATTCTTGAAAGTGGCTCCTCAGCTGTTCTAAAATTAATTTGCGGGTTGATTGAAGTGGTTCAGAAAGTGGCACATGACTTGCAATGACCCATAAAGCAATAAAACAATATGGCGATGGCTTTGCTGGCAGCATCTTGATGGCGCAGTTAGGTGGCACCTTTTTATTACTTCATCTGTGCATGTAGAGTGAACAATATTAAAACCAATGATTCTACTTTCTAATTCTTTTAATATTTATATGGCCCATTACATGTGATGTTATATTTATAATGATAGAACTTCTAATTCAATTAAAGTTACATATTAATAGATGCATAGGTAAGGTGCAATCAGTTTAAGAATCTGATAGTGCTGTAACGATTTTTTTGGCTGAGTATACCGAAACGTTTTGGATAATAGAAATCAACAGACAATTAAGGTTTAACTGACTGGAAGTCAAAACTGAAGGAGCACGAATAAACTTTGATGTAGCATTCAGATGAGGCAATCTTACTGCAGTGTTTGCTCCACGTAAAACCACACTGCTATACTCTCTGAAAAACGCTACATTCTGACAGTAACCTTCACTGCTCTTGAGTACCAGCAGAGCCAATACATCGAGTTGTATACACGGGCTTTATCGCAGTTGTATACGAGTGGGAAGGAATGTGGTTGCAGCTGAAGCCTGTCTTTACTTACAACAGGGACTACCTTTTGCACACTTACAAATGATTATCAAAATCCTACACAATAATCTTGCACTCCTCCCTTTAGACAATATTCTAGGTTCTAACTCGCCAACAATTTTTAAACAACACCTCTTCATTATTTCATTTCCCCAGAAACCAAGTAATGCGCCCCAATCAGTTTTAATGAATTCTGAAGTGGCGTTGGCAAATGTGCAGGCCTTACCAACTCAACGTCAACTTAAGTTGTGTGACAGACACGATTCTTAGACACCCCTCATAGCCTTCTGTGGTTGTGTTCCAGATCCTCCTAACGTCGCCAACGTCTGTGGACGATGTGGGGTGTGGGTACCCTTCTCAAATATGACTAACCCCCAAGAATTAATATGACGTGACTACTACGGAAGACACCCGGGGACAGAAACCCTCTCAAAGCTGTCGAGCCCGCAGGGTTCCTAGAAAACGCATTTTTCCGCCTCTTGCTTCTAACAATGCTCACGTTACATCCTTACCGACGCCCCAACAAGTTAGTTTCCCAATGAAGATTTTTATGTTCAGGGTCTCTTTTAGAGGAAAACTCTTCTTTTTATGCCAACTTAACTGTTTGTGCCCTTGACGGTCGATCAGTGGATGGTTAATTCAGATACAATTAACCTAATTTCAATGTTTGTAATGGTCCAAATATTATCTAGTTTGGTGTACACAGTTATGCCACAGTAAGCGTTTTTTGAGACGTAGGCAAACTTATTGAATGACAACAATGTAGATTGGTGACAGTTAAATTAGTGGCAGACGGATCTTATGTTGGAGGTTGAATCGTGGGAGCTGTATCCATTATGGACGTAAACAAGTATGGGCGTACCTTTGGTGTCCCAATAATTTTTGACAACGTTGTCGCGATCCCACAAGCTACAAAACCTAATTTCCGCCTCCCGCCTAATTGAGTCGGGTTTCAATGAAAATATGAGCCCTAATGGCACACATTTAAGACAACGTAGACGTCCTTATAGGTTAAGCTTTTATGGTAAATGTGTCAATCTTTTTCACAATGCT